>VUQG01026182.1:0-14883 GCA_015106755.1 Etia nguti | reverse complement strand
GAAATAAAAAAGTTCCAGTGAACCGGGGGGGGGGAAATACCCCGACATACACGGAGGACGGCGAATATATCACATTTTTGACGAAATGACCTTTTCTTTGATGGTTGCCTTGGCTGTGAGACTCTGCTCTCATACGCGTGTCCTTCAAGAAAGAGCTGGAAGTCTTTGGATGTCTTGCAATTCTCAAGTAAATGATTTAGGTGACTTAATGTTCAACTTGGCTTTTATACATATCCTGTAAGATGTGCTTAAACCTTTGCCCTGTTTATAAAGGTTAAAAAAATGCTCTGGCATTTATGTGGCACTTTTCTAATCCTGTTGATCAAAGCCCTTCATACAGTTCAGGATTCCAAGCAGAAGAAGCTATCACGTGTTAACTGGATCTTCTGCTGTGATTGAAAACAATCACATTGCTTTAGCAGTTTTGCATTTAGGCGAGACCTACAAATAAATTAGAGGTAAACATAATTATCTGCTCCATAGTCAGTCATTAAAGAGGAGAGCTGATGGACTTTTACAATAACTAATAACCAAATTACTTTACCATCAGCTTTAATAAAGCCCATGTTTTAGCCTCCACTGAGCATTGATCACAAACAATATATTAGTGCCTTGCAGTAATAAGAATGACAGTGAAGGTTACATTACTGATGGCAGAGAGCCTCAATATGTGAGGTATGTTTACGCAGTTCCAGCATTGATCATCATATGATGCAACCTGGCCAGAAACAGAGAGACTTTTTCAAAACAATTCAGTCCTTCAGAAGAAAATCTGTATAATTTATTTCCTTCATTATCCATAATGACTTATTTATTTTATTGTATCCAAAACTATGCAGGGCCAAGTCGGATAGCTCGGCTGCTTCATCATCCAGACCTTGTCTGAGCTCAGGTGGAATTCCCACGAGCATGCTGACACTATAGAAACACGGAGAGGTTTTTCCACATGCACAGTGGATTAAAGTCTTAGAGTTTCAGAAGGAATCAGGTGACTTTGTGGAACTGTGAAGAAAATTTTGGTAACAAACTGCATGAAACCTGATAAATGTTACCTGTTACATACTACCTACAGTGAAGCAAGCAAACTGCTTACTGTTTAAGGTTTGACAGAGTTATTGTATCAACACTGAGCTTTAATTTGCAGATCTAAAAATCCCAAATCATTTTCCCAGAAAGGTTTTACAAGTAACAGAAAAACAAAGTTTTTAGATTAAATAGCTGCAATTAAAGCTAGCGTGACCCGGAGAGACTTTTGATCAGACGAATGGAAAGCCGAAAGTGAAATAAAGTGCAAGCAAACAATTCAAAAACATGTACAAGAATATTTGTAATAATAATTGGATTAACGTGCATTCGTGTAATTAGGCAGGAATATTGAAATTAGCATATCTAATAACTGCGTGAGAAATTTATTACTGGTGTCAACAACATACCACGCTGACTTTATCAGCGGATAGCAATTATATTTTTTTTTCTCAAGTTAAAAACTTTTCTCTGAAAAGTTGATGTTTGAAAATGGTGTATGATTTGGGTTGTTTGTGATATAATGATTTATCACATCTATAGTCTTAAACATTACTTAATAAACCAGCTTTGAGCTGCTTAGGCAATATAACAAGGGCTGGAGGGGAGCCCATTTTGAGTTTTATGCTTAAGACCAGCCCACAAATTGAAAAAGAAATGAAGAAGCAGCTTAGCTCTCCCATTCCTCCAGTTTTTATTATTGGCATCAGTCTGCTTGTCTCACTAAGGTTTCAGTCACACAGGCCTGAGACCAGTCAGCAGCCACGAGGGAAATACATGTATTCTCTGACCAGGTTGCTCCAGGTGAAATCAGCTGCAAACAGGGTGCTGCACCAAGAACTTCCTTCTCAGACCGCAGCAGTCACTTGTAGTTTTCATGGAAGATGCCAAAGTAAAAATCGTGCCTTACCAAAAAACTAAAAAACCCCAAAACATGCAGCTTTTATTTGAAGGCATCGGGTCTCAGTGTTTGCAGAGAAACTGCCATTCTTCCATTCTGCTATGGAAGAACACACCAATCTGCTAGTGACCAAAACAAGGACTTTTTATTTGTGACCAGTTTCACCTAGCAACTCCAACCACTTGCCAACTAGTTGCACGATACTCATTTTTCTATAGCAACTAGTGGCTGCCTGACAGTCAGTGGCGTGTCTCTAGGCTGGTCAGACTGGGCCCTTACATCTGTTTGTGGTGCCCCTGCTGTCTGTGGCCCCGACTCTTTGCCTTCTCTCAGCATCAGACTGCATTAAATGTTACTAAACAATCTGAAGGACATAGCAGAGGCACAATGAGAACTATTGATTCAACAACTCCATTATTTAACTACCTGTTTCAAGAGAGATTATCTATATTAAAAATAGTTTTACATGTAAACATATTTGACTAGATATCAGCCAATGGGTTTCTTTATTCCTTTGAATCTCGAAACATCCGAAGCTTCTGAACATCTGGATATGGGGCAGAATCCATTCATCACTGCATTAGCTTTAATTTATACATTTTGTTTATGCTGGCGTCCTGCCTGCCCTCTCAGCAGTCCTATCCTCCTTCTGGCTAATTTCTTTGTCATCATCACTCTCTGCAGAATATGGTGAAGTTTGTTCCTCAAAGGCAATAAAACTATTTGCAGTAATGAAGTAAGTATTTCACTTCTTCAAATGACTTTTGAGGCAAATATTGTATAGCACCGAGCTACACGATAACAAGCTATTTGACTCTTATGGGCATTCTTCTCGATAACAGGTTGACATTGTCATGTTCAATAAGAATTACCGGACTTATCTTCTTCGCGTGCCCTCTGGAACAACTCTGTATAAAACAAACACGTAGCTTCCTTTTACAGCAGATTAACAGAAGTGAGTGTTAAATCAAATTTGCCTGTTTTGCTTATGATCAGAACTCCGGGTGAACAATTAGACAGGACAAAATACCGGCCGCTGTGCTACATCTGACTCTGACACTAAATGCCGCTTCTGAAACATGAATCAGGCCACAGGAATGCACAAATAAGGAGAGGAGCTAATCAAACAAGAGCAGAACCAAAGGGATTATCACAACCTGACGCTGCAGTCCAACAAAATGGAAATATCACTGGAAATATTTCCTTCCAGTTTCATCCTGTGCCAATTCATAAATACCAGAAAAAGAACCTTATAATAATCTTTGCTATAAACCTGTGTAATCCATCACTAAAGGTCTTTCATGTTTAAAAGGATAATAGGGGTATATCGGCTAATATCCCTCCTTAATTAGTCGGCCACGCAAAACATATATTTCACGCTGATGAGTCGTCTTCAGCCAAAACACGTGTTTGTATCCAGAGAAGGTTTTGAACATGCGTCTCGGCGTGACGCTTTAATGAAAGCATTCTAATTACTGACAAAGAGTAAAGGTTTTAAACAACAACAACAACAAATCTTTTCTTTGGCAGCGTCTCTTGTGAAGCACTTTCTAGCCACTAGTTTATTTTTAACTTGGCTTTTTCACACAGAAACACATTTTTAGTGTAGAAAGAAAAACAACCTGCGATAAGCGGTGAATAATGTGATATTCAAAGTAGCGAATTGGACCGCGTGTTCTAAGATCTCGCGGATTAAAGCAGATCGTCCTGTCAGGCTCGAATCATCGAGAGAGCAACAAAGAAAGCAGCCTCCCGCTAAACGCCGAGTTCCACGGTGTAACAGCTACAATAATCGCAGACAAGACAACGTTTCTTCTATTCTTTATGTCTGTCTTTTCACCTTCGGGCTGTCAGTGTAACCATTTCTATGACCTCGAGATTATTATTCTTGAGTCCGGGGCAGGCTGGGAAACTCTAGGAGGGGAGCACTCCCCAAGCAGACAGCCTTGATGTGCCAGAATTACTCCACTTGAGCTGCTCAGAAAACTTTGGGTAGTACTTGGCAGCTCTTAGTCGAATCAAAATGTAGCAGGTACAGATTTTATTCACCCACACGAGTGAAAGTGCACACAAAACCACATGCTGAGGCTCACACATGGACACACGCACTTACTGACTTAAATGGAATCTTTAATGGACTTTAAGGGTCATCAGCGGCTGGCTGCGCGAGATAGCATCTGTTCTGCAGCTATGACACCACTGGGACGACTGGGGCGGCAGTGGAATCAGACTGGCCTAATCTTCCCGCAGGACTGACGCTATCGGCAGGCTCATCTCTGCTGAGAATGAGATCCCTCTCTCGACCTTCACCAGATCTTTATCGCGCCTGCACACAAAAAAAACGAGTGTGTGTCAGAGCTTGTGGATTGGCAGCTCTCAGCGAGTCGGTGAATGTAGAACTGCAGCGCCTGTGTGAGCTCTGGAGACTTTTAGAAAACCTGTCAAAGGCTTTTTGAGTTTGAAAGAATTTGTGTGGCGGCGCCTGTGCAGTCCAATTGGAATGCTGCTGTTGACCTCTGCACTTTAATCGCCTGATTTTTCCAATCATCGCATAAAGCTTTGAAGCCCAGAGGAGCACAAAAAGAAGTGCAGGAAAGCTTGCAGCTTATGTGGTTGGATTTTAAGGGGAAATGTTTTTTTTTGGAAACAAGCACATTTACATTCTTATCAAGAGCTCGATGAGAAGATTGATTACACTCTGTTGATGAAAGTTTGTACTGTAGCTCGAGCCAGATGATGGTTAGTTTAGCTTAGCATATAAAGTGGAAGCAAGATGAACTTTAGCATTTTATCTTTCAGATCAGTTACTTTTAGCTGGTTGGATGCGACCATAAAGGAGGGTTTTTCCTACAGGGAGAAATTTTTGGCCTGAAGGAAACTCACAAGTCCTGAGATTTTATTTATAAGTAGCACTCAAATCCTTCAGAATATTTTTTAATAAACCAGTTTTTAAAATTATGCTTGCATTTACTCAGGAACAACAGAACACGGCTCCAACACATAGCTAGACGGTTTTCTTTAAATTGGAAGTTATCAGATAAATATGCTTCAAAACCAACAGTGTGGTATCATTGAATGAAAAAGTACAATGAGGTGAAGTCCAGTGTTCTCACTCACAAAGAAATGAACAGTCTCTACTTTTACTAATAGTTTCATTTTAGTGGAGAGAAGCAGAATATCAACCAAAAATCCTAAAAAACAGACCTAAATATAGACATAAATATATTACATAAAAGGTCTAAATTGATTTGTATGTCACTGAGTGAAGTAAGTATTTGATCTCCATGCAAAACATGACTTAGGGTTATGAAGCACAGAAGTAAAACATTTCTTGTAGGTGGTCACCAGGTTCACGCACATTTTAGAAAGGACTTTGGCCCCAGTCTTTATAGAAACTCTCCAAATCCTTCAGGTTTCTTGGCTGCTGCTTGTCAGCTCTAAGCTTCAGCTGTCTCCACAACCCAAAGAATGATGTCGCCACCTCCGTGTGGATGGTGTTGCTTGGGTCATACTCAGCACTTTTAAACTGATAAACTTAACATGGGCATGTACATGTGCCTTTTTGAGCAGGAAGACCTTGTAGATGCAAGATTTCAATCCACTATGGCGTAGTGTGTTACCAATGTTGCTCTTGGTCAATGTAGTCCCAACTACCTTCAGATCATTAACAAGCTCCTCCTGGGCTGATACACCGCTTTTCTCATGATCATCCCCGCAAAAGAGGGTGTCTGATATTCATTTTGAAATGGAAGGGAGCACAAGATGGATGTTGCACACATGCATCCTTTATGTATCTTCCTATATTAAATTGCCCAAATGTCTCATTTGCAAATATCAATAAGAAATCATCTTTCTGCTTTGCACACGTAGTTAATTTTTCTAAGGATCTGTCACTGACTGACAGCCTTGATTCAAGAATCCAAACGCTGTGTTACAACAACATATGTTAATAAAGATAATTTGGCAGTATTTAAAATGCAATTATAAATGGTTTCTTGTTTTCTTTCTGTGTTAATTTAAACTAAACTGGCACCACTACCAACTTCAAATGCAGCATAGAGGCTCCATTCAAAGTTTCATTCACATCCATTGTGTTAAGGTTCCAGGGAATGAATCAAAGTCCGTGGCTGCTGTGGTCAGCGAGTGGAACAGTGTGTCTTTTGTAAAGCGGTCAAACCAACACTTAGAATGACTCCAACTGAACTTTAGAACACAAGTTGATTGTGGTTGAAATGTGTTTCTCATTTGATCCGTCATAAAATATTACCACAGATTTCCAGAACAACTTCAAAAATCTTGGAAGGCCCTAAGATCTCAGATATGTGTAGCTTTTGCAACATGCTCAATAATGTGAAAACTAAAGAATTATGCAAGAATACAAAAAAGAGGGAGTTCTTAACATCAACCACTCCCCAGAAATGAAGTGTGAATCAAAGAAGCACTGGGTGAACACAACAGTATCTGGTCACAGCTCTTAATTTTTGAATTCAGGTGTTTTAAGTTCCCTTTGCCACTGGTGTGTAAATCAAACTCCTAATCATGTAATCCATCATTAGAAACATTAGCTGGAAGTGGAGTTACTGGAACGTGGAACCTCAACCACGGCGGTCCACGTAAAGAGCAGGGTGACTGAGTACTGCAGTGAACAGTGCGTAAAGATCACCAAAGCTCTGCTGACTCAGTAACCGTAGAGTTACAAACCTCGTCTGTAATCAACATCAGCACAAAAACTTTCCTCCGAGAGTGTCACGGCCAAGTGGCCAACCCAGGAGAACGGACTCAGACGCACGGGGAACACGTGAACAAAGCTTTATTTACAGGTGGTGGAAAACACAGAATGACAAATTAAACTATAAACTAAGAGCTAGGAATAAGACAACGACCAAACTATGAACTATGAACTAGAAGCGAACTAAGGGAACTATGAGAGAGTCCAGACAGGGAAGCCCTTAGGCTGGCGTGAACTGGAGCTGCTTACAATACTAAATAACAATTTATACATGAACACTGTGGCGTGGGGCTAAGGGGATGTTGTGACAGGGCAGTGAAGCCGGGATACTCAGAGTCACTGCAACGAGAGGAAACAGATATCAGGTGGAGTTCCAGAGTGAGAAGCCAGTATGTAAACAGTCTTACTCTTTGCAGGTGGAGGCAAAGCGTAGACAGGTAAGTGGTCCAGGTGAGCTGAGAACTGAAATCCAGAATGCGATGATCCGGCGTTTCCAGTGTCCGAGACAGGGAGGCAGGCAGGTGAATTCAGCGAGTATGAGCTGGAAGCGTGAAGCTGCCGAGTTGACCAGCGTCTAAACGAAGGTTAGCTAGCAACGAGACTTCGCTAGCTATGACGGCCTGCACTAACAATGGTTAGCAGAAGATCTGGCGAAGAGTGATTGCGCGCGCTGGTCTTAAATGCCAGCAGCTTAATTACCCACAGGAGCAGCCAATGAGATGCAGCGAACCGTCCAGAGTTGGAGTCACCGGCCCTGTGGAAAAAACCCAGAACTCACCAGGACCATGACAGAGAGCTTCATGGAGTGGGTGTCTATGGTCAAGCAGCTCCTGTAGGTATAAACTGTTGGTCGCACATATCAACACGGTGCCATGTCCATGTCCATATCATAGATGGACATAACACCATGATGTTACCAGCTAGCTTGTGAAGCCTCAGGTTGAGTGTTTTCTCCACTGTCATTTGCGGTTTTAAAACTGGAGGGTGGACTCAGAAATTTAAGGACAGACTGCTAAACAACCTTGAATGATAAGCCAATGAGCACTCCCTGGTTTACTTTCCTTTCAGGTTCTAATAAGCACTGGTATGTTCTCAGGGAAGTTTCAGGCAAGTGTCAGGATGAGAAAAGAGACAAAAATTTTTAAATAATAATTAAACTTGATGGCCAAGCTGCTATCACAGCCAAAAACAAGCATGAAAAGTAGCATTTGCTGCATCTAATGTATTTCTGTAGTCTATGGTGTGAAAATAATATATCTCTAGGTGAGTTGTAGTTGAGTATGGGGGATGTAAAAATTAAATACAATTATTTTATTGTTTATTCTATTGTATTTAATTTTTAAAATATATATATATATATACACACACACACACACACACACACAGATATACATATTTAGTATACACATTCAGCAATGCACATACACTCTTATATTGTACATATATCTATTCATATAATTCTCAGATTCCCATTCTTATATTTTGCTTTGTTCCTGTTCCTTGTATTTTGCACACCTCTGTTGCTTGTGAAGCTTGCACACAAGAATTTCACTCGCATGTGCTGTACCAGCGTACCTGCACATGTGATGTGACAATAAAAGTGATTTGATTTGATTTGATTTGATTTGATGTAAGCAAGTTGGCCTCAGTGTTCAGTATGACATTCCTTCATACTTTACAAAAGTAAACCCAGTGCTACGTATTACTCTGACCAACATTACCGGATGAGAATAAAAATTTGTCAGACGAGGGCCATAACCCTAACTGAAAGGAATCAACCTTTGGAGTCGCTCCTGAGACGGATCAGGAACAGGAATTTTTTGGAAGCATTTTTTTCCATTAAGAGAAATATAGCTTTTGGCATTGTATCTTCACAAATATGAAGCTGGAATAATAACTGGTCTGGTTACAGAGGCTCATTTCATGCACTGTGTGAAAGTACTTTCCTGACTTGTAGGAGATATATAGTCTCTGACTGCTGGTGTTAATATTCTGATCAGAATGGCACACGTTGCCTTAGTAAGTACTGGCCATTACCCTGTTTCACCTGTCTTTGCTTGTCTAGATACAAGAAGATGAAAACGCAGAGATCATTTTCTTAAATAAAATATTAACGAGCTTTCTGAATAGCAAGTATCACACTTTGAACAGCATGAAGCTTAAAATGAGAAAGCAAAAACTGGTAGGAAGCAAATTTAATCAGATATACGTTTGCCTTTCTTTTCACAATATCAACTACTCAATCAATGCAACACTCAGTATAACACCATCTATTTTTTGTTTGCTTTTTTTTTTTTTTTTTTATTACCTTAAAAAACTAAATAGACTTTTGTTTCTCACATCTATCAAAAGCAATAATACAACAAAACTGTCAGATGTCACAGAAATCAGTCGTGCAGGACCAGCGATCATATTGTGATGACTGGAATTAGCAGTGAGTGGAAACACAATGCAGATTATCAAAACTGAATGAGGCCTTTTGCAAAACTGACAACAGGTGGCTGCAGATTTTTTTTGTTTTGATGTGTAAAATGAACAATTAGACTTACAGATAGATAGATAGATAGATCGAGAGCAGCTGCAGCTGGTGAAGAGGGAAATTGAAAAGTGCTAATCAGCAGCTCAACTGTTTAATTGTAGAAGTGAATGGAAAATCCAATTTGTGTTTTTGCTATTGTCTCACAAACCACAGTCGACTCTGCTTTATGCACCTGCAATGGTTGATTAAATTGTGCTTAGAACCTGAAACAAGCCCAAACAACATAAAAACAAACCAGCCCTTTTAGAGGAGACACGATTTATGTGCCTGACATGAAATTAAATTGTGTTTGCTATATTGTTACAGTTTAATTTTACGAACAATTTGCTATAATTCCACTTTGCCTGAGCCAGACCTGGTAATGTTTTCCTTTTTAAAAAGGCATTCGGTAGTTTAACTCTTCCGTAACACTCACATTAAGAAAAAAAAAAGACATGGAAGGAACGGAAAATGGAATGAAAGCTCTGACATGATTCATTTGCAGCAGATTTTGGGAGGAAAAAATTGTTTTTTTGTCTCAAAATCATGCACAGTATCCTGTTCTTAGTATGTTTGGAATTACAGATCAGAATTCATTTTCAGGGGGAAAAGAAACAATGGGCTCTCCTGTTGCTGTGGGATGATCTGTCCTCTACACTCAACACAAAGAGCTTACAAGATCACATGACTCAGCTCTGCTGCCTTTTATCACAGCGAGCCGCAGCAGAATCCATTATCTACCTTCTTCAACGCCATCTATGACAGAATAGGAAGCAGAAGTAAGGCGAGGCCAAGAGGACTTACAGGACGATTGGTTTTGATGGAAAGTCTCCCGTACTGTGGCTGCATGTCACAGGTCTGTTTGCCTGATACTAAGAAAGTCCCCACAAATATACTGTTAAGCTACATGATGTGCATTTATTAAAGCTGCACTCTAAATCATTCACAAACATATGAGCAATATTCGCCCAAATGCAGCAAGTCTGTTGCAATCCACATATCAAAGTGGCATAGCCTCTTCGCTTTCTCCAAAATGTAGTCATTCCCACCGGGAGTGAGTTGTGCTTCGGTTTGGAAGAACATATAAAATCGACAGAGGGAAGAAAAAGAGAGGCCAAAAAAGAAAAAAGATAGCATACATGTTTTTAGCTAGTAGTGAGCAACATGGCTCCAAGGAATGTTGCTCTTTCAGTAGCGCTGTCTGGCCTAATGTTGGTCATTCACTTCAGCCTTGACTGAAATATCCAAAATATTGGGTGGACTGAGAAACAATTTTGTGCTCTTATGATGGAAGACCAGGTGAGATCCAATGCCCATGCATTGGATCTCACCTGGTTAACTTGTTGAATTATTGATGAAACCTTAATTTACTTCACTAAGCACCAGCGGCCCTTTACTCATCGCTCTGGCTCTAAGGAATGTTGCTCTTTCCGTTGGTCCTAAATATTTTACTGAAATGGAATTTTCTACCAACATTTATAGTTCAACAGGACAAAACATTAGGCACGTTAAAAGGCCTGATATGAAAAACTTTAGCGCCATGAGGAGAACAATTAACTTGGTTCTTTTTTTTCCACATCATTCAGTCAGGTCCATATTTTACATTTTAACCAAATACCTTAAATTAATGACCGTTAGCATTGGCTTCATGTTTTTTTAAAGGACTGACACCAAGTTCATACAGATAGTTCAAATGACATTAAAATAGCTCACTCTTCTCACTTCAAATATTAAGAGAATATTATCCTCTAGAGTAAAACTTATAGTTTACCACTGAAACCAACACATTTCAAAACGTGTATTTCTTATGAGGTGTGTTTTGAAGGCGAAGTTGCAGTCTTCACACTTCGCAGTTTTACAACCGTATAGCGCCTTATAACTCTTTGCAACCATTTCATCTAACTGCCAGCAACCACTCACCAACCGGTTGGGGGATACAAGTTTTTCTTTGATGACTAGTCACTGACTATCTCTTGGCCTGTGTGAATGGGGATTCAGCAATCTAAATCTTGCTTGCTACTGCTAGCAATCTCCAGCAATCACTTGTAATCAGTTACACTCATTTGTTCCTACCTAGCATGTTTATGTGACTGGGCCTAAGCTGCAAATTTTCCCATATGCAAGTTGGACAAATCTATGTTGCCCTGTGTTGGTGGTTGCTTTATGAACCCCTCCACCACCCCATGATCCACCTATAGGCTCTGGGGGAATGATGGCTCATAATTCCCATATTTTGTAGCACTTTTAGTCAAAGTCGTAATCCCACTGCATCCCACTGTAAAGACATAAAGCGACAGCCCGACTTCAGATTTAACTGATTGTGGTAGAAATAATTACATCAAACCCAACAAAAAATCACTGCAAACTCTGCTTCCTCAGACATCTAAATGAGATTTTGTTGTCAAATGAAAGTTAAAAAAATGCCATTTTATCTCTAAACTTCTAACTACGGTGTCCTAACAGATTGTGGAGAGGTCGCTCATATCCAGAGAGACAGACAAATGATTCAAGACACGCATATCCACACCTCCACAAACCCCACCAAGCCAGACCCCTGCAGACCAGCAGACTGAAACATAGACTGTTCTTGCTGTGAGGAGGTCAAGCTGCTAGCATGAGACACACATGTTTTTTATGTCCAACTGCTCCCACTGAAATCTGCAATTCTGTTTAACCAGCGTCTGGGTTTGAGCTACACTTTGACTAAACTTTCACTTTTGAACCCAATTTAACACAATTTTATAATTTAGACACCTTTAGACCTCTAATCTACAGTGTGTCCACATGTGAATGGACCTTGTTCAATTTTTACTTTTCAGATAAAGCTCAACCTTGTTCAGACATCTGGCAAAGTCGTCTCTTCAGTGTCTTTTTCACTGTTTTTGTTGGGTGGTATATGAGCATATCATCTCAGTCATGTCATGCATTAAGGCTATACATCTATATGCAGTCCAAAACAGACAACCATGAAAAGCTTGACTTTGACTACTTTTGTAGTTAAATAAATGACATGACTGGGAGACGAGCAGAGGAAACCATGTCAGTGGATGTCTGGTGCTTGGATTGGGGGGTGTCAAGATTAAGGAAGTTTTAGGACATTGGTTGCATTGGTTTTGCCTTCACTGAACCCACGTGTTGCCTGAAATGTAAATATGTGTCAGAATATTATACACACGGCCTTGTTTCCTGCCTCTCGTACAAGTGTTGTATGAGAGGCAGGAGTCCTAGTTTAATCTGGACCTCCTGATAACTCCCTTTACCTGCTTTATTTTGCGTACAGTTCTGGGGAGGAACAAAACATGAAGAATGGAGGGATATTACAGAAGCAGTCTAGAGAATAATACACTTATCTATAAGATATACAGTACTGAGGACCTGATATTTTTCTGAACAGCCTGTAGCTGTTTTCCTTGCACTCCATCTTGGTCTTGCAGTAATTCCACCGCCGCTTGTTCCTTCCACAAAACAGCATCACTGGCGGCAAAGGAATGAAGTAAATTATGATCTATTTTTACATTCATATTTTATTATTGCTGCTTTTTTGCGCTTTAACTGGCATTAGACTTCCACTAATGCATGATGAATTTTGCCTGGAACTTTAACTCCAATGATGCACGGCTTCCGCAAACATGCGACCCTTAGAAGTGGGATCTTTTTCTGGCGGTTATGCTTGCAAGGAGAGGTTGCATCAAACTGTGCGGTGCTGTTGTGTTGTGCCTTTACTAGGCAGGCAGCTGCGTGTTGTAACTGAAGCTTGGAAATGTTTCATAAATTTCAGGAAAAAAAAAGTCTGCCTTGATTTCTGAACACTCACTATCTCAGGGACCCAATTCTCACCAATTATGATAATCAGGCTGCACTTAGACATATTGGATACAGGCAGTAAATAGTAAAAAAAAAAAGAAATCTGGCATTCTTATCTAGTTTGTATTTTACTGAACATTAAAAAAAAAACTGTGAAGACACATCTGCATAACCTTGCAGTCAAATATACACACAGACACAAACACAGCTATCACCCCTAAAGCAAGAGGTGTGTGCTGTTATCGCTTTCAGGAGGATAAACAATGTTAGTGAGAATACTAATCTTGGTGTACCAGCTCAAAGCGTCTCCTCCATTGCCGGGGTATAAATAGCATAATTAGCCACGGGAGGAAACACAAATGCCACTTATCTCACTAACCGCTGCACCACGCTCCAGATTCCTCACGCGTATTTCTTCCTCCGAGCCGTCCTCCTGTGCCTTCCGTCACACTCGGCATCTGAGACTGAACGGAAACGCAGCGATGTCAGGTCGGGAACGCGGGGAGAAGACAGAGGAAGGAAGGAGGGGGAAAGAAATGACAATTTATACTCAGTTAATATTCTGTTTCATCTTCAGGTTTTTGGAGGCCGGGACACTCGGGCCTGAAGGGAGATGGAAAAGTGAAGAGGAGTGAAGGTGAGGTGTGCTTTACCGGTCCAGGGAAAGCAGCACTGATATATCACTTCCTCTCTTGCTCGCATGCAAAACAGCAGAAGGTGGCACTGGAAGTCCAGTGAGTCCTCTCTCAGAGGTCAACGAGCCAGATGTTGTCCGCTGGGGCAGAGAGGAACAGTGGGACATCCAGCACACTAAGCCATTACTTAGAAAGCAGTGGACTGAGCAGTTACATACTGCTCAAATAAGAAAGAAGAGACAAGTAGGACACCTGAACATAGTGGCTGAAGTCAGACCCAGGCTTTAGTAACATGTGTGGTCTGCGTTTTATCAGGAAGTCATATATCGTGTACTTATAGCAAGAGTCTTTTTGCATTTACACGCAGCAGAATTTCACAGGAGATGAAGTTTATGACATCATCTTCATTCTTTGCTGCGCTGTATTACAGCTACACAATCAGAGATGCATTAACTCACCGAACATTTCCTGCAGCGGCCACTTTGCATTAAAAATATTCAACCAGCTGAACACCAGGTGACTTTTACTGTGCTTCATGCAGTAAGTTACACATTATTAGTTATCGTATTAACTGAGTTTCTTTGCTAAAAAAAATCATGTCCTTAGATTCAAACCACACGACTGGCTTTTTACTCTCACTATACAGTGCTGCCGCTGCCCTTTACAAAACGCAGAGTACACACTATCTGTACACACTGCTTCATGGTAACATTAGCCCCGACACTTCATCTGTTTGTGCACGCTCTGTGGCTAAAGCTTGTTTTTCACTTGTGGTGTGTGTTAAGATTGTGGATCAGAATGGGCAGACAAGCATGCTGGTTTATAAATGTAAGCACATGCATTGGACATTTTTTGGCATAGTGAACGTCCTACAGACTGGGACAGCATAAATCTGTTTTTAACACACGGATGAAAGACATGAAGAATTTTATCAGAGTTTGTAGTGGGAGTGACAGTAGTAGGACTTGTGATCAGAGATGGGCAGTAACGCGTGATCTGATTACTTTTTTCAAGTAACGAGTAAAGTAAGGGATTACTATTGCAAAAAAGTAATTCGATTACTGTTACTTTCCCATAAGCACGCTGCGTTACTGCGTTAGTAAACCGTGATTTTGTTTGTGAGAGTGTCTCGTGACAATGACGTACGAGCGTGCGACTCCCGTGGCAGCAACAGACGTGAGCAGATCAACAATGGATACTATGGAGTGCGGGAGAGAGTACGACCGTGCAGCGTTTAAAGCTTCCAGACCCTCCCACTGACATGACCGCTGTG
>VUQG01026176.1:5802-18526 GCA_015106755.1 Etia nguti | reverse complement strand
ACAAATGATATCATATTATATACTAAGAATATGTATTCTGATGAATCTCCAAAAGTTGATTCTGTTCATCTGGACGTAGCGTTTCTCCCACAAAACGCTACGTCCAGATGAACAGAATCAACTTTTGGAGATTTACTTTCCTGGATGATTGAGAATGCATCAAGACGTATTCTGATGAAGTTTATTGTAAAGTAACAGAATTGTATTGTAAAGTAACAGAATTGTAAAGGTTACTAATGACCTGCTTATGGCCTCTGACGGTAAACTCAACTCTTTGCTTGTCCTTGTAGACCTACGTTCAGCATTTAATACCATTGACCATAGTATTTTACTAAAGAGATTAGAACACACCAGGTATTGAGGAATTGCACTACAATGGATTAAATCATATCTTTCTAATAGTAAATGGGGAGTATTCTTTACACAGCAAAGTTAGTCAGTGTGTTCCACAGGGTTCTGTGCTTGAACCAATTCTATTTACATTAGACAATATTGTTAGATGGCATATCTTTACATGCTATGCAGATGATACCCATCTTTATCTATTCATCTTTTAACTAATTGGTGTGTGATGACACACACCAATTGGTTAAACTACAGGCATGTCCTAAAGACATAACAGCCTGGATGACCTCTAATTTCCTGTTCCAAATTCAGAAAAATTTGGGGTTATTGCATTCAGCCCTCAAAATCTTAGAAACATGGTGTCAAACATGGTTACCTTAGCCTCCAGTAACACTGTTTTTTTAAAACCAAGATATGTCCCTCAGCGTATTAAACAAATATGTAGTAATGTTGAAAAACTAGTTCACACATTTATTACTTCAAGTTTGGACTACTGTAAGTCATCGTTATCAGGTTGTTCCATATTTCCAATTCCGTATTTCTCCCATATTAGCTTCTCTTCACTGGTTTCCTGTTCAGAATTTAACTTAAAATTCTTTCCCTCATACACAAAATATTGAATAGTCAGGTCCCATCTTTTCTTAAAGACCTCACAGTACCATATTATACCGAAAGAGCTCTTTGCTCTTAGATTCAGGCTTGCTTGTGGCTCCTGGGATATTTAAAAATAGAATGTGAGGCAGAGCCTTCTTCTCTGGAACAAGCTCTCAGTTGGGATTCAGGAGATAGACAGACTTTCTACTTTTAAGATTAGGCTTAAAACTTTCCTTTTTGATATTGGTTAAACTTAGGACTGAATCAGGTAGCCCAAACCCTCGCCGCTCAATCCATCAGTGGTTTCCCATGATTGGATTGGGCATTTCTTCTTCACGTCTTTTTCACTCTCCATGTGTTTATGCAGCACAACTACATGTAATCAGTATATATTAGTATTTCATTTTAAACTCTGGGGCTGCCTCCCACGTGTGTCTTTTATCCTATCTCCCTTCGCTTTCTTCTTTTCCCCCTCACACCCAACCAGTCATGGCAGATGACTGCCCTCCCTGTGCCTGGTTCTACTGGAAAGGGAATTTTTCCTTCCCACTGTAGCCAAGTGCTTGCTCATAGAAATTCATGTGATTATTGGGGTGTCTTTCTAATATTGTAGGGTCATTACCCTACAATATAAAGTTCTTTGAGGTGACTGTTGTTGTGAAAGGGCACTAAATAAAATTTAATTTAGCATAAAAGTTAGTAAAAGTTTAGAAAATGATCATAAACAACTCAAGTTGTGACATGAAACTGGAAGTCTAGATTTTACATCTATAATTTTTTGACAATATTTATTTTCTATATCATATACTATATTGCCAAAAGTATTCACTCACCCACCCAAATTGTTGAATTCAGGTGTTCCAATACTTTCATTGGCCACAGGTGTATAAAATCAGGCACCTAGGCATGCTTCTATAAACATTTGTGAAAGAATAGGCCACTCTCAGGGGGACTATGGTGTAGAAGTTGGGCTTCATTCGCCTATTGTGAGTAGCTCATTCTTTAAAAGTGAAAAAGTACAGCCTCTGACAAAGTAGTGATGTCCTGAAGTTCTTTCAACATTGTCCAGACGTAATGTGTAAAAACAGCTTTAGCTTAGACTTGGTGGTCAGGGAAGTCTCCAGGCTGAGGTTACATACTGTGAGTATCAACATGAAGTCTACAAGTCTACATGAAGTCTACATCTGTTAGCATTCCTTCTCACTCAAGAAAGCAAATATGATTACACCTTCAAATTTGCATGATGTATTACTCTTTTTTAAAGTTCGTCACTGGTCACTGGATTGCTTCTAATACTGCATTTGCAGATTTCATGTTGATACTCAGTGAGTAGTGAACATTTTTCCAAATCCGAAGGGTACACTTAAAAGGGTAAAAGGGTAAACTTGATTTTTAAGTCTGAACCAGTTCTCTTCTAAATGTAGCTTTTTGAACTTTATTTTTAATGGTTGTTGTCGGCCATTTAGCAAAATGTTGTTGATACAGCCAGACTGAAATGTCAGAGGCTTAAATGATCATATTTTGAGAAAACTGAGCATAAAAACACTATAACAAAAAGAAGAAAGAAGCAAACATTTATTGATATCAAATGACATTTGATATTGCTACAGTTTTAGAGAGAGTGCTGTGCTCTTCTTGTGTAAGTGGTAGGAAAGACATCACTAGACAAGAAATTGAAAAACACATTTGTAGAATCCTTATTTTATACTAAAATGAACTAACTGATATTAACATTTGACAGTGCTGAAGTTATAAGTCATGATTTAAAGCTAAATAAAGTGTAAGAGTCTGATGGGTGAGTGATGAAATGATAAGGCAAGTCTGGTTAAGGAACAGCCCATAGAGCTTCAATATGGCTAACAGAGTTGCCACATTAGCTGAATGCCTCCTGTAGAGTTCATTAGAGCAGCACCTGGATTAAAGCTACGTTCACCATCTGCACCGGGCAACAGTTGTCTAATGAGCTCATCCTGGATACGCTCACTCATACTGTAAGTCTATCCCTCTTTATTCTCCTTCATAATTACACACGTTTATATGTATCCACTGCATCATGCAATGAAGGCTTAGTTATGACACACATTAGGAGACGGTCTTTAATGAGATGCAGAGAAAAAGAGTGACTCGTACATTTGAGTAATCTAGTAAAATTTCATTCTGAGTTTAAGGTTTTCCACTGCAGACAGTGACTGGTGCCTGCGGGAATTGGCTCACAGTGACCTCTACTGGGTGACATTAAAACTGCATTTAATATTAACGGTATTTTTTTTCTCTCTGTAATGGACACTGATATAGGTTAGTACCATGAGATTTTAGACTCTTGCTAATCATTTTTATATCATCACTGTAACCGCAGAGTAATTCAAAAATGAAAAAAAAAAAATGTGGAGCATAGCACCGAAAGACTGAACTAAAATTTAGAACCCTGAAAATGGTGGACATTCAGTGTTGTGTCATCACAGTTATTTCAGCTTGGCCTTATGGGTGGCTGCATTCCATACAGAAATAATTAATTTTGAAAGATCTCTGGCTTACCATTTTAGAATTTTTGCCTCAGTTTCTCTGTCCTTGTCTTCCTCTGTGCCTGTCACCCAGAAATCAATCTCAGTACACCATGTTAAAGGATCAAATTCCTAAAATACATCTGGAGAGGAGAAGAGTCTTCCTGAAGGAGACATAATCAAGACTGCACATTTGCAGTGTTTTTACCTGTGAGTCATGAAAGAGGCGTGACACACTGGTCGGGTTTTACAAATAATGAAGGAAGGATGAGTCAATAAAAAAACACTGGTGCTCACCTCCGCATAGCCCACTGGGAAACAGGAATCACCCATGACAAGCCCGCCACCTGTGGAACTCTCAACTGTCCCCCCACAAATATCACGAACTACTGGAGGTTTTTAGTAAGACCAAGGTATTATCCCTACCACTACATCGACCTTACGATTGTGCTATAGATCCTTTCCCAGGTGCTCCCTTGCCACGTAGCTAGCTATACAACCTGTCTCGACGGGAAAGAGAGGCTAAGGAAAACTATATTCAGGAATCGCTGGCAGCTGGCATCATCCACCCCTCTTTTTCACCCGTAGGTGCAGGTTCTTTCTTAGTGTCCAAGAAGGACGGGACCTCCGTCCCTGTATTTACTATAGAGGGCTCAGTGAAATCACAATTCAAAGTAAATACCCTCTCCCGCTTATCAGCTCAGCGTTTGAGCCAGTGTCACTATCTTTACAAAAGTCGACCTACGAAACGCCTACTGTCTGGTCGTAAACTTTGAAGCCAACATGATAATTTTATCCACCCAGTAATGTGGAGATCGAGCCTTTTAGATGCAATTAAAATCAAATCACTCACAAAGAGCCACTGGAACAGAGTAGAATTCTTGAAACTGAGTTTATTAAACAGAATCACATGAACAGCAAAACAGGACATCACAACACACAGAACAGCAAGACAACAAATTGCATAGCAAACTCTGGGGTGTAGAGCCTTCAAAGCACAGACAGCAGAGACCCACAAAGACAGAGAGGAAAAGCTGGTGGGGGCATATCTGACCCTCCTTTTAAAGGAGTCCAAAACCTCTCCTAATCATCCATCATTTTGTCCTTTTGACTGTTTTAGAGCCAAAGTGAGTTCAAAAGTTTGAACTTAATGACTCTCAACACTCTTAGAGCAAACAGTGTGCATCAACAGGTACTCATGCCACATGAGGTACCTCCTGATATAAAGACATTCCACCAGACTTATGATATAAATGTGGATGATGCTTGATCTAAGTATATGGGTCTTATACACCTTGATTATATGACTTACATGCTTAGCATGCTCATTCCATTGTACAACATGCTCCAGTCTGGAGTGTGTGCATTCAGTGTGGGTGTCTGGTGTGTACGCCCACACTGGATGCACACACTAGAGTGTGTTGTTCAATTGAATGACCATGCTAAGCATTTAACTCGTATAATCAAAGTGTATAATTTGTGCAGCGACAATATGGTCCTCGGCTTCCACCTTTACTAGCTTCTACCGCTTGAACATGGCAGCCAGCCCCTCTTTCAAGGAGCGGGTGCTGAGTGCCCCTCATCGGCAACCTTAGTCTCCTTGGTCGGCTTAGCGGCTTGCGGGACTCGCTCAGGCCAGTCTTACGTCTGGCAGACTCATGCCTCCGCTCCCCGGCTCGGCCTTTGCGTCTGGCTGGGCCTTGACCAGGGTGCCGTGTATTTGTTTGCAACAAAGTCACTGTGGTGTTTCGGCTGCACTGTCTCCTCGCGGGGTGTCTTAAAGAATATGTAACAGAATGTAGAGATCGTCTCGATATGCTAGAGAACGTACGGTTACTCTGTAACCTTGGTTCTCTGAGTGAGACACTATCTCTCCAGCTTCAGGCCGCTCAGAGACGCGTTTCGATCAAACCATCACTGGTTTCACATCTGCATAGCTGTTTTAAGCTTAAGCTGTAGGGTGTGGCTGAAGCTGGGCCATGCCCTGGTATGATTCCAGGTCATGCTCAGCTAACCTCTAAAAATGCTCAGCATGGTCAGCACAGTTTATTGCTGCAAGAGTAGACATAATCCTCACGTTACAGCTGTTCTTCCCAGTCCTTTCTCCAAACACATCAGGCGGTGACCTATTAACCACTAGTGATGGTGTTCCGGCTCTTGTGGCACGGCTCAAAAAGAAGAGCTGGCTCTTTTGGCTCCCAAATGGCTCTTAATTTATTATCATCTATAGCCTTATATTTTAGCTTTACTTGGCAAATATGAATGCTTTGTGTGCTGATAAACCCTTTTGCATTTAGTGTTTTTTGAGAAGCCCTATAATTGCCTAATTCTGTGTATTTGTTCTGTTACAAAAGCAGGCATTCTTAATTTTGTTTAATATTTTAATCAAACTTTTAATTTTAATTTAACAAAAAGACAAAACACTGCAAACAAATCCACAGAACAGAAACAGAACCAAACTCGATAGCCAAACAGTCTGTCCTCAGTGCAGGTTGACAATCAAAAAATCAAATGCCTCAGCTTCGATGGGCTGATTTGGTTTCTTCTCTTTGTTAGTATCTGCTTCTTCTTTAAACTGCAGCCAGATGCTGCTTCGTTTACGGGTGTCAGTCATATTTGTGTTTTTGCAATGCACTCGCACTCTCTTCCTTTCCGCTGTCCACCGTCTCACCCACTGACTGATGGGGTAGGGATGTGCGGAGCGATCCTGAAATATTGATATTTCCATTACCAGCGTTTCATGTTGCAGGATCAATTCCCATACAAAATATCAATATCTAATTTGATTAGACTTTTTTTAAAAACATTTTTAAAAAACTTTTAATCGTAAATATGACATACAGACTAAAGCAAACTCGGCAATTAGCGGGATAGTCGGCAATACTCTGTTAATAGGAACTACAATGGCCTTCCGCCTCGCGTGTTACGGCTCTGCAAGACTGTGAGCCAATGAGAAACCCGAGGCAGAAAACATTAGACGACACAACACGCAATCTTGACTTTGTTCACAGATCATAACTGTGTTTACGTTCAGCATAGAAATTATGCTGTGTGCGATGTATGTGGGAAGACGGTTAAATACTGTGGCAACACAACAAACCTCGTAAAAAAAAAGTGGGGGGCCGGTGTTGTGCCAAAAGTGATTGTCTGCCAAAAACTGATTGCTTGTATTTAAACTGCTATAAATAACTTGTTGGTCTATAATATGTGAAACATATGTCTAATGTATCCCTCACGAATGATATCAAATCATCTTGAGGCTCTGAGCCTTGTTGAGGCTCTGAGCCTTGTTCTGCTGGAGGTGTCTTCATATTAAAAAGAATTTTGTTTTCTATTTTAAATGAGACTTTAGGCAGAACAAATAATGTTCCTTGGAGGCGCAGCCTTTTTTCTCAGCAAGTGTGGGAAGAAGAGAATAGCCAAAAGAGGGAAAAGCTGAGAGAAAGAAGTGAGAGCAGAGAGAAGTGAACAGAGTGAGAGTCGTTTATTATAGATAAGGTACAGATGAGAGCAGAGGCCTGAAACTACCCAGACATACACAAACACAATTTTACTTGAGCTGGTTGGTAGAAAAGACGTGTTTAATTTGTGCTAATCTGAAATCTTATCACAAAAGAAACTGAACTCAGGTAGAAAATTTACAAGAATCATCTAAAAACGGTCTAAAAATAAACTCTGCAGCTGGAAACAAGATCGAGAGGTGAGAGAAATAAAACCAACCAATGAGGCGACCTCAGCTGAAACAGTGACAAGTTTTGTGCATCTCACTTTGATAAATAACCTCAGACTGTCAAAGAGAACTGAAAGACAAGGTTTGCTTCTTTTTAAAATTAACAAGACATTTTTTCCAAACATAGGTTTACAACACAAGATTGGCAATCATTACCAATACAACTGTTGGTTTAAAAACACAAGATAAACAGTAAAATCAAACTAAAGGCACATGTACTTAGGTCCCGATAGGTTCTCCAAATATCAAGAGACCCAGACCAGAATGACATGTTGAAACCTTGTTTAAAGAGACAGCATTAGCAAGAATCCTGTGCATGTGTGTGTGTGCATCCACTTACGGCTGCTTTTCCAATGACTGGGATGGGATTTAAACAGGAAACAGATGGCATCACCTTTGCATCCTTAATATGATTACACTGAGTCGATACATTCTATGTTGTGCTGTGAAGGACATAAATGTCCGAAACAAGCATAATTCACTTCGAACGATGACTGTCATTCCTACAAATCTTTTTAAAATCATATAGAAAAAACGTACAATAGACTTTCTAATGTTCATTAAATGTAGAAACAATTTCCAAAATGATTGTTCAGAGACGGGATAACCAGCAAGAAAGTATGCAAGTGAATGGAAAAAACAAAAAACAGAAATGGTAAAATTGCGACACAATGATTCTTGTGCATTAAGTGTTAAAAACTGTTGTTACACCTGGTGTTAAACTACATTTAAAAATGACTGGGTGTAGGAATCCCCCTCTAAGTAACGAGTGCTTCTGATGTAATACTGGTCATATTTACATTGCTTTCGACTCCCGTATGCTCACTGCTTGATTTGTTTTCCCTTGAACGTGTCATACTTTGGCAATGAACTAGATGAGATTTGAAGAAGCGGAACAGTCCAGAAAACATCTTAAAATAACAGACAACCAAAGAGGATCAGAGATGATGTAAATGGCTTTCAGAACAATGCCTGCCTGATGTTTAAACTGGTATCTGCTAAAACAGTAGGTGGTTGAGAAAGGAATACACAGAGAAGTGACTTAGACCTCAAAGATAGATTCGGGGAGAGGTCAACTCTGACAGACAGTTCAAAACAAAATAAACCACAGATCGCACTTTAAAGGAAAACTACCAGTCTGTACTGCTCTAAAGAGGATCTAAACACCAGGTCAGATTTGAAGTCTTTTTCACCTGTAACCCCACAAACAGTGATGTCACGGTGTACTCGCACACCCTGGTTAACAAAGATAACACATTCAGCTGGTGTTTAGTTGCTCTTTAACATGTTGTACGGATCAAAGCAGGACTGCCTCTGGGCTGAGACTGAGGTAAGCACTGCTTCTACTGGTTGAGAAAATATACTGTAGTGAAATTCAGATTTTCTCTTTTTTTTCACTGAAAACTATTCCAAGGAAATTTTCAAAAAGGGGACCACTGACAGTGACTTGTTGGCTTGTCACAGATCTAAATGTGACAAGGATTTGGGTTAGATGGTAGACTTTGAAAAGGAGACTTTCAGATGGTGATTTCCTCCCATGTCATAGTTGTGAAGATCCATCAGGGCTTGGATCCCTTCCTCGACTGATGACATCTGGATCAAAGCCATCTTACGGTCCCTGATGAGAAAACAAAGAAAAGCTGAATGTCACAGGAAGCAACAAAAACAAACATGTTCACTTCTTCTTTAACATTACAACTGCCAGAATTCCAAATCTCCCTAGAACAGCTGAGGGGTGGTGAGTCATTCTGACTTCATCCTCCAACAACAGCAGTCATTTCAAAGAAGTTAATTTTCTTTGAAGTAAGACTTGAGTTTTACAAATGATGTGATTTTTCTATTACAGGCTGCAAAGTTCAAATATATATTAGAATTTATTGATAATCAAAGTGTACAATAAACAGTTGGAGGAGGTGAAGGGCCACAGTCTGCAGCCCTTCACCTCCCCAGCTCTCCTGCTCAGGCCTTAAACCTGCTCCACTTGGCTTGTATTAGTTCTCCACATTCTGAACCCTCTGCTCAGGTCATGGCTCCCCACTGCTCTGTACCGCCACCAGGTTCTCCACGTGTTCTGTCTCACACTCCACCTTCTTTAACCCGCTCTGCCCCGACTTAGCATCCCACCCACGACCTTTCAATCCCGGAGTAACTATTCATCTTTTATCAATCAATCACATCCAGCTAGCTCTGCCTCATGTCATAGCAATATTCATATCAAAATGTGTGTAAACAATATGTGTTGCTAGGCAACCCAGCATGTTATATTGTTATTCATTAATTTCTATGGGAACAAAATGATGTACCATTTGATAAAAAAAAACCATTATAGGAATAGTTTGGGAATATGAAATGATAGTATTTTAATTTGACCACAGTTATATAATTTTAAAAATTCCAAAGGGTCAAAATGATCCCCTTGTGGTTCTAGAGTTCTTGTGTAAGTTACCCCAGTGAATTGCATGCTACTTATCTAAAGTGTTTCAAAGTGTACTGCTTTTAACTTAAAGTAGGACATATGCCACTTGTAGTGTCTTAAATAACTTTATACTGAAAGGTTTCTTACTGGAAAAACTTGAAGGCCTTCACAGTCCCTCCACTGTTGGAGAACAGAAGACGTAGGTCATCCTCTCCTACCCCATCACTAAACAGGAAAACAGCAACTGTTATAACCTTGAAGCAAAGTGTTATGAATAATACAATGTGTCCGTGGATATTTTACCGAATGTTGGAGAGGTGAAGCGTTGCCGAGGGTGGAAAGATGTTCTGGAAGTTTTTCGATCCTGGCTTCTTAAAGCGATGGAGTGGTGAGCCAGAAAAATCTGTGTATTGAAAACAAAATATCCACACATTGGCACATATTGACAAAAAATACCTGCTGAAAAGTTTTGCTAATAAGCACAATCAATAACCAAATCTCATGGACTAGGTGAACAATCTTTGAATATGGCATCTGGTTCTCCCAAGCAGCACAGTGCTGCCATTAAGACAGAAAACAAACTTTCTAGCATCTTAAATTAACTTCAAGACTGACCGGTCTTACGATAAAACTAGACATTGTTTTATGCATTTATGTAACTAGATGAGGCCACAGCTGTTTTTCATCAAACAACCCTTATTTAAAATAATAAAGCTGGCAATAGAAGTGTAACAGCCAGGGGCAAAGTGAGCAACCTTTTTTTTTTTAAAAATTCAAATCTCTCCTTTGACACAATCATCTTTTCGGCTGCTCCATTTAGGGGTCGCCACCACAGCCCAATCCTATGTGTCCTCCGTCACTACACTCCAACAGATCCTGTATGGAAATCTCGTTTTTTATGATCCACATGTTTGACTTTGCCAGAATTTTGTGTCGCATACTCTTCTTGATGCAACCCTCCCAATTTACCAGGACTTGACAAATCAAATCAGACTATGTTAACAGTTCATCTGCATATTTCATTTTAACTTCCGCATATTTCAATAAAACCTTTGCAGCTATACTGCAGATTTTTCACTGTGTAAAAAGTGGCGGTGGATGCGAGCAGCTGCAAAGTTTGCTTTTCTTCACATCAGTGTTTGTTAAACAGGTAGTTTGATGAAGGACTCCCGCCAGCTGTTTCCAGTAAACGTTTTAATGATGATTACAGGAATAAGTGCTACTGTTTTGGACAACCCATTGTACTGTGGCCCCCTGTGGCTGGGTTTCTCCTTTGATACACAACAAGCAATGTGAAAGATACTGCCTTGTTCCCTTCCAGGATCATCTTACCTTTAGTCAATAGTTGGTCATCCAGTCCTTCTCTGGGCAAAGCCACAGTCTGATGTTTGGACAGTGTCACTCTCATCACTTTACCAAACACCTTCTGACCATTCAGGTGACTCATGGCTACAGGTGACAAATGCAAACCAAGGGAAAAAATTTTTGAAATCTGTCAAATGTTGACAATTTGAAATTTTCTGATGCAGTGATTTTGATCATTAGGGTCACAAACTGTTTTCAATAATCAATACTCGAGTGACTTTCTACATGCAAATCTCAAGCGCTACAAGAACAGAAGCACCATTTCATTTCCTTCACATCAATCGGAATCTTTAACAGAACATTTATTTTCAGTGAAAATAAATGTTTCCTAAAGAGTTTTTTAAAATATCTCAACCAGTGGAATCGGCAAGTTTTCATATTAAGCCGGAAATAGTGATTGTAAAAATAAAAGCAATCATGCCTTAAATGATCTCAAACTTACCAAGTTGAGCCTGGTTGCCATCTGACAGCTGAATCAGAGCACTGTCCTTTTTGTTGTAGAGTATCTTTACTCTTTGCACATCACCATAGACCCCTGAAGGTACAGAAAGAGAGAGCGAGAGAGAACGAGCGCGAGCGAGAGAGGGAGATTGATAGGATAGAAAGAGAGCAGGGGAGAAGAGAAGGAAGACAGACAGAGTAGGAGAGATGGAGCCGACGAAGATAAAAAAAGGAGAAGTGTGAAGGATGGAAGGAATAAAGTTAGTGCTAGAAAGACAAATGAAAAAGATGGAATCTTCCCATTTGACTTCAACTTTAAACTCAATAAAATGCCTCTGTGTAGCTGAGTAGTTTTATATCGTGACTGTGAACCAATGAGAAAATTGTGGCTGAGCTTTAGCACTGACACCTGATTGATTATTGAGCAGTGTATGCAGGATTCACAAATCCAGCCTAATAAGGCAATTCAAAATGGAAAACTAGACACGGACATTGTAAATGGTCAAAAATACACGTCATTAAACAGATATAGAGTAAACTAAGTCAGGAACATGACTTAGTTAGAACTCAGAACGACTGCTATCTTTTCAGTGATTTTGAATGGAGATATTTTGAACTGTGGACATCTTGGAGTTGCAAAAACTAAAAACTAGTTTATACAAGTGTAAAGGCGAGAAACTCTCGTGCTACTCGACAGCCCAATGTGACCTTTGTGACACAACTTATTTAGAGGATTGATTGGTTGCAAATTCCAACTGAAAACTTACTGCACTTGTTTAGAAGAAAATCTAGAAAAAAAAGGATAGAAAGAAAAGTAGCGCAAGAATGAGTCTTAATGAGTACACTGAACTGTCGTGATCAACCTGATTATCAGTAAGGAAGGAAAAAATAAAAAACCACTAAAAGACACATGGTAGCCAAGGCACAAGGAGAAAGATAGCAGAAATCTGCAGGGATGCAATACTTTCTGGCTTGCTCTTTGCTAATAAACTTGAGAGTGAAGCAAATATTTATTTTGCCATTTCATCTAAAACAAATTTGATCTCATTTGTGGTCGCTGTGCCATTGGGGCTCTAATCACGCTTCTATTACTTCGACTGGCGGTAAAATCTTTCAGCACTCACTTTTACAATGAAGCAGCTGAATTACATTTTCACAGGCAGACGTTCTATGTATTTAAAGGTTAGTCCTAAAACAATAGTCAGGTGTTCATATCAACACTGAAACAGGTTCCCAGTTCATACTAGTCATTAAATAATCCCTTTCCTAATGCACTTCCTCTGCAAGTACTATGGGACCCCCCCCCCCCCCCCCAAAAAAAAAAATTTAACC
>VUQG01026171.1:15146-26839 GCA_015106755.1 Etia nguti | reverse complement strand
ATTAACACTGTTAAAAAAAAAAAAAAAAGCCAAAAAAAAAAAAGCAGGAAGAGAGGAAATCTACCCAGCGGCCACTTCATTAAACCCATCTGCCTAACACTGCTTTAGGTTCCCCTCATTGTAATTAAACAGCTCTGACCCATCTGGGCATGAACTCCAGGATGTTCTGTGGTATCTGGCACCAGGACACTGGCACCAAATCCTTTTCTGCTGTTGTCGTTTGGCTGTGGAGTGCAGCCTGGTTTATTCTGGCAGTGTTTGCAGTGCGCCTGGCACATCGTCCTCAATGCACCGAGATGAGCGGTGGTTCTAATGTTGTGGCCGACTGGGCTGAACTAACGCTTTAACTGCTGAGGTTTTGAACACTGATGCCACAATTGGTTACATTCAGTAATCTTACATTGTTCTTTAAAGGTGATCATGGACAAGATCATTGTGAGTAGTATTATGTGCAGTTGCACAGTTCAGCTCTATGATTTCTTTAAATACAATTATCCAAACATGTCTTCTGCTAGTGTCATCTGATTTCCTACTGGGATCAGAGGAGATTTGACAGAACTGGGATTAGTAGTGGTCATACTGGCAGGTGTGAGCAAACTAGTATACTAGTACAACTAGCATAACTAGCAAAAGTGGCAGTGGTTGTAGTTAGGTGTGTCTGCTGTTTGATCACAACAGTTTAGGAAGGGAAGAAGGGGAAGGGATGTCTCTGGGTGGCATTGCCAAGAAGCATCAGACCACCGCAGTAGATGCAACCAGGTGGGGGTGGGGCTATTCACATACAGGTGATGTTTCATCATCAGTGTTAGAGACGTACAGTGTACCAGACACACATTGTGTTCCACAGTGTTACGCAGCTATACAGTGATACAGACAGACAGTGGTGTCTCTCAGGCTGTGATTGAAAGGAGCGGTGCTCTGCTGTTGCTGTGACTACACGGGGGGTTGCCTGGCAGGTAGCGGTGACGGCCGTGGTGAAACGGCAGCCATGAGCTCGCTGTAGATCTCCCGTCGCACCTCTTGCGCCACTCTCTCTCGAATCTGGAAAACAAGAGATAGAAGAGGTGAAACTGCTTAAAAACTTGACCTGCTCTCTCAGATTTTTTGTGGATTTATCTCTGGAAACGCTGAGCACAGGGGGATAAGAACAGGTTTGAAAAGAACTGACGATTTTAAAAGAATCTCCTTCCAAAAATGAGAAGAAATATGAAATGAAAGATAAGACCAGCCAAACTCAGGGAATAACTCTGGGCGGAGCCAGTGTAAAGAAAGGGGTTTGCAGGAGAACTCCACCCACTGCAATCAGCAGCTATTATGATAATTGTGATTTACTGTTTAGTAGTACATGCCCGTGCTACAGTATTATTTGCCATGATAACGCTGTTGGAAATCAAATGAAAATGACTCAGTGTTTTTATATGGCGTTTTATATGTGCTGCAAAAATGTATGACTTTAGCCTATTGATGGGCAGTTAGTAGGAAACCTAATGGTGTCATAGTTTCTGATATAGATAGAAACCTACAAGGTGAGTGAAGGAGAAACACTCAGTGCATCATGGGAAGCCCCCCAGCAGCCTTGCAGTGTAACTAAGAGAAGTTTCACCTGATCCAGCTCTAACTATAAGCTTTATCAGAAAGGGAAGTTTTAAGCCTAATCTTCAAAATAGAGAGTATTTCTGTCTCCTCAATCCAAACTGGGAGCTGGTTCCACAGAGGAGGGGCCTGAAAACTGAAGGCTCTGCCTCCCATTCTACTTTTAGATATACTGGGAACCACAAGTAAGCCTGCAGTCTGAGAGCAATGTGCTCTTTTGTGGTGATACGGTGATATGGTCTTTAAGATAAGATAGAGCCTGATTACTCAAGACCTTGTATGCAAGGAGCAGGATTTTGAATTTGATTCTGGATTTAACAGGGAGCCAATGGTTGCTCAACTCTTGACTGTGTAGCTGGAAACAAAGGAAACAAACAAACACATTTTTTGTCCATAGTCTTTGGTTCCATGGACAAAAAAATGTGTTTTGGATATTTGCTCCTTTTCTCTGTAAACCGAATAGTTGGAGACAGAAAAAGAAAGACTTTTATTTAAATTTACTTCTATTATTGCAGCCTGACTCCTGGATTTCTTGTTACAGGATGTGGAGATACAGGACATATGTGTAGTCCAGAATGCCTGCTTAATGTTATAGGACTATTTAAACCGCCTTCTATGGATTTGCGCTGCCTCCAAGCCACGTGCTGCTTTGTTTGTTCTGTTGTTGTTGTCATTTTGGTTTGGCTTTCCCTGTACAACACACACGTCACACCTGCTAATGCATTCACGCATCGCTTCACACCCCTCGATACTGACTTATCATTGACTTTAATAAATATTTATTAATCGTTGTTAAGCTAGGAGTGTGATTACAGTCTCTGGTGAGACCTACGAGCATCTGTAACTGTATTTGTAAATGTTTTTTCCTCTACAAACATAATAACAGAAGCAGCAACACTCTGAGTCAACAACATTGTTTGGGCAGCTGGTCCTCGCGCATAACAGAGAGGAAAGCTACAATATGTCAGGCAGGAATTCCAGAGTGTGATCCCAAAAAGTTGAGCTGCAAATTTCCTGACCTCAACCTTGGCTTGGATCTTTCAGATAAATTGCTTTAAACCATTACCTCTTTAATGAGCTGCTGCAGGCTATCCACTCTGACTTCCCCCGCTGCTCCTTCCTCCACCTCTGATGCTTCTCCTCTGCCACCTCCTCCTCCTGCTGCTAATGCTGCTCCATCACTGGCTCTCTCCTCCTCCTCAATTTCCTCAGTGTATACGTTGGGTCGAGGAGGGGGGGCAGGGGTTATATTAATTGATGCCCGATACATTCCTTGCTTCTGTTTGCCATCTCCTCCTCCTTGATCTTCTCTCAGTGGACTGACTGACCTCGGGGAGGGGTTTGTGTAGGAGGAGTGGTGGTCAGAGCCGATCTCTGACTGCAGGAAGAGCTGCTCTCTGAGGAGGTCTGACACCTGGACAGATAGGAAGGACGGGCAGGAAAAGCTTAAGACATTAGTATTTTTAGCTTCATGTAACAAAAACATTGCGCGAGCGCACGTGTGTGTGTGTGTGCGCTGACCGGCTCCATAGCTCTCAACGCAGAGGCGGTGGACAGACTTTCAACACTGCACTCTCTATGAAGACCCTGAGGAAAAGAACAATGGCAGTATTACAAATAGTTTTTGTACAAAATTATTTAGCGAAAGCATGTAAAATATTATGTTTATGCTTCAGTATCATAAAATATATCGTAGTTTCAGTAGCAAAACTGCACTGACTTAATGTTATTTAATAGGGTAAACTTTGAATTGCTGTATCATCATGTGGGATAGGTGGCTGGTGAAAACAAGTTACAGCATATGAAAGGCCTCCTTTTTAACAATATATTTATACCAGCCTAGCTGATTCTGAGGGGACCGGTGGAAACTTTTTAGCCAAATGTCCTTTGTTGTGTGGCTGTACTTTAGTCATCTTCCATTACACTTTTCTTTTACTACATAAACTACATATATTTGTGCCATTTTACAGATTTGATGTTTCAGGGGTTTTTTTCCCCAGAATTTAACACAAAACGCTTGACAATAGCTGGTTTATACTGCACAAATCCTCTGGTGTGCATTTACTCTGTGCTGCGTGCGGTGCGTCAGCTCCATCAGTCTGTCTTCCAGCTGCTGTTCGAGCTCCTGCAGTTCCTCTCTGACCGCTGACCTCAGAGACTGAAGCTGCTCCAACTCCAGCCTGCAAATAAACACACACAAACACACTTCCAGGTTTGCTTTGCATTGTGGTGTCACGGCATCGTCACATTTCTGTTTGCTTTTGTGAGTCACCTGTCAGCAGGGCTCAGGTGATTGTAGACCGGAGCCTGCTGTCGGATGATTGCCAGCTCCAGATCCATCATCTGACTGCGGAACAAGTTCAGGTTCCGCCTCTTCTGTTGAAATTCTGCCAAAGTCTGAAACCAGAGACAGGCGCAAAGTGAATCACACATTTATTGATAGTGACAATGGTTCGCTCCAGTGCTTTCTGGTTGGAAGAACAAGCACTGAAAACTAAGAGTGTGTAGGTTTTCCCTCATGCAATGGAAAATATGTAAATATGGAACACTAGGTTCTTACATGTAAATTATGACCCAGTGAAAAAAAACCACTTGCTGCTTTCCGTGGAATAGAAAAGCAACATTTAAATACTGAAGGCTAGACATCCGGGAACAACACTGTTTGATTTAACATACAAATGTCCCATGTGGCCAAAATGGAGAAAGCTGCGCAGGCATCAGAGGAGATGACGGTACCTGGTGGCTAGGCAGAGCTGCCCTGGGCTCACTGAACGTGTCTGGAGTATCGGCTCGGTTCTAGATGGGGAGGACAGCGATAACAACATAAGGGAAACATAGAATAACAAGAAGAACTACAAACTCCAGACTAAACCTTAATTAACAGGGTGATAAGAGAGTGTGACTGAGGAGGACTGACCAGACTCTGAACTGTTCCCCGGATCTCCTGCAGGACTCTCCTTAGCTGCATCTCTGTGGTAAATGGGCTCTGGCCGGGTCCTGGACCTGGAGCAGTAGCATCACGAAGCCCTGGATGGAGGTTGTGACCTGGGGTAAGGGCCGAACCCATGCCTATGGGGAAGCCAGGAGGAGGAGCCAGCCCTGGATGCAGACTGTGTTCTGGGGACACTGTTGGATGGAGATGGGTGTGGTGGGGGAGTGACAGATACGGGTTGTAACCTTGATAACTAAGGTAGGGCGAGCCAAACTGTGAATCTTGAGGAGGGACCTGGTAGGGTGGCTGGTGACTGTATTGATGGTTGTAGCCCTGGTGATACATTCCAGAAGGTCCAGGATGCAAGTGACCCAGAGGGATGTGGTGAGGAGATGTGGGAGTTGAAAGGGGATGCAAGTTGGACGTGTTGTCATGCTGGGGGCCTGGGGAAGTTGAAGGCTGGTGGAGACTGGTTAGACTAGAATGGTGGTTCACTGAAGGGCTGTGGTGATGGTGGAGGTTAGGAAGACTACCGTGTAGATGAGGAGAGGTGTACTGCAAAGCAGGGTTCAACATGAAGGGATGTGGGCTGTAGTTAAATCTTGAACTAAGATTTGGGCTGGGAGAAGGGTATTGAGCTGAAGGGTGAGAACTAGTCTCCCCTGGTTTCAAACTTGGCTGGTTTTGGTTGGCATTCATGTTTTGCTGGAACTGGCCAGGCTGCTGCTGATTATACGACAAATCTGGAACACTCTGGGTGCTCCAAGATTCGGCACTTACTCCTGATGGCCAATCAGGAGGAGGGCTGGGGCTCTGTAGGGAATAGGATGGCCGCATCAGATACGGAGGTATGGGCTTAGGTGGAAAGACAGCTGGTAAATTTTTTTTGGAGCTAGATGAGGAGGCAGGATTTATGATCAGAGTTGACAGGCAGTTGGTTGGTTCTTCCTCCACTTCTTCCTCTTCCTTCTCGTCCTCAGGCTCAGGGGTGTATTTAAAGGAGTACTTGGGCTGGGTGCAGGACGCCAGGCCTTGTCCAAACTGGATCCTGACAGATGATACAATTCTGGAGGGCGAAAGGAGTGAAGAGGGCAAGGAAGAGGACCTCTGCATGGGTACGCCGCGTCTTACTCGCCCTACTCTGGGAGTACTCAGCACCTGGCCGGTCTGGGAAGCTGTACGGTTCGACTGTTTGGCTCGTTCTAGAGCCATATGGACCGGAGAAGCTGGAGCCACAGGACAAGGTGATTCAGAATCATCCAAGAATACAGGCTCTACTTTGACTTTGTTCTCAGCACTCGTTTTCTCTGTGGATGTAGCTGTGTCTGCTTCAGTTTCTGTCGGATTCTGAGTGTGCTCTGGTCCTTGCTCTGAATCATGTTGGGATTCCTTTGACTCTGGCTGTGCTTGTTGTTCTGCAGCAGGCATACTCTGAGCAGACTCAGGCTCTGGATCAGGATCAGTCCGGTCATGTCTCTCAACATTCTCCTCATCCAAAGTTTCATCTTGCTGCACTTCTACTGGCCGGCTCCTGGGCAGATGGTGAGCTGTGTACTGTGGAATCTGCTCTGAAGTCTCCGTATCCGTGTGCTCTTCCCTGGAGCTGTTACTTCGATCCGACTCTGCAGCGCCACCTAGCCTTGCCTCTTCCTCTCTACCATCTGGCAGGTCAAATGCTGGCTTGTCCATTGCAAGGGGAGTAGCCACGTCTTGTGAAGGGTGCGACGTCACAGTGGTCTCGCTGTCACAGCTGTCACTACTCACCTGCACCTGATTACAGTTAATTCAAATTTTACTTAAATCTGAAATAATCATAAATATTGAAAAATATATGACTAATAGTGAAGGGTACAGTATTTCCCCCAGAATGAAGAGAAGTAGAAACATAAAATAGAGCATTACAAAATCAAATTCTCAGTTTACAGTCACTAAATTTTTGTGGTTGCAATTTTCTGGTGGTTGCACTTTACTAGAGTCTGAGTTTGAAATGTGCTCTTCGGTAATCTTTGTAATCCAAAATTCCCACGTGTGACCAAAAGACGTATTACTTGCACACACCTTGGTGTCCAATTAGAGTCAAAGTCACTGGAGCTGTTATTTTATTCAATCAGGACACCTTGATTTATATTGGTGCTTTCTTACCACTCTGAGTGCTCGGTTCCTACTTGCTGAATCTGATTTATGTTGGATGACATACGAGTACCTTTTTTTTTTTTTAAATAAGAGAATAAAATAAGCGTTCTAGATCAGATTTGATTAGGCTGCAGGTATGATTCTCCTCCTGCTTGATGAAGTCTTGTCTAGGTTTTCATGATTCGTTTCAAATAAGTAAGCCTGAAGATGACGGCCATGAAAAAAAGGAGGGATGCACAAAAGAGACTTAAAAAAAAAAAGAAAAGAAAAGAGAAACAAACAAACACACAAACAGACCTTAAGGTGGCTGTTGAGATCAGCAGAAGGCTCCTCAGCAAAGCCGCTGCTGTCAGACTGTTGGCTGCCTGTCCTCGAGAGGTCTACTAGAAAGAGAGAAAGTGGAAATAAACAGCTTTAATTCTTCCTGCATTACCCGATCTGTCCTGCAGGTGGCAGAGCAGAATCATTCATAGAAAACATGTTAGCGTGCAGAAAAAAGCTGTGTAGAAATTCTATGTCTAAAGGTAACGAGATTCTTGGTTCATACCGAATAAAGACACATTAAGATGGAAAGAAAGCCGAGGCTTTTAAGTGGATCAAAGCAGATAAAGAAGGGCTGCAGGAAGCAGCTGAACTCTGAAAGGATTTTAACTGAAAAAAAGACACTCCACTGGTTTTTTGTATGATTTACTACAAAGCATTTAAAAAATTTTAAACAAGACTTTCTGACGTTCTGTTAGAAATCCTATAAATTAAAAAAGCCCCACCAAATTTTTTTATCCCATTTATAACGAAAGAGTTGAGATCTTTTAAGATTTCGACAATGTTTTTCTATGAGATCTTATCATATTGCATATTTTAAGCATTATCAGATTCAAGCACCAATAGGAGTGTTTGGTTTGGAACCTCAGTGCACCATATATAGTTTTATGTACTCGATCTGGCTAGTTAAGGATTAAAAGATGGGCTCGCGCTTCTTACAAATGATGCTGTGACTATATGCACAATGAAGATGAACGACAATGTTCATAACGAGCTCAAACAGAATCCTCCTTAAAAGGGAGTCAGTGTTAATGACAGTAAAGCCCACAGATATTTAGAACAATAAAATGTTAAGAAGTGAAGTTTCAGCCGTGGATTTCTTCAAAACGGTATTTTCAAGTAAAAAGATCTAAACAGTGAAATATTTGTATTATTCAAACGTATCTTGGTGAGTGTTTCACAAGGAATGAAATGCATTCAGTCAGCCCTCAAAGACACAGTACACATTTGCATTTTGCTGAAAAGCACTGAATACAAACATGACCATCTGCTTGCTTAAAGGAAAAATGCAAGTGAAACGATAAGGTCATTCAGAAACTCAAGTCAGCGCTCACCTCCAGATCTAGACGTCCTGTGTGGGTTAGCCTCGTCTTCGTTAATCTACACGACAAAAACAGACTGAATTTTAGGAGAAAGAAAGAACTGAACAGAGTCCTTCCCCTAAATAAAAGCTCAGGCTTTTCACCAACTACTCCACTTCGCTGAGCAGATTCACGCAACGTGCGTCGACAAGCTCGTTTTTCTAAAGCTGCAAAGACCAGTGCACACGGGTTCTCATCTACTTGACATCATTTGTCCCTTTTCTGTCTTCAAGAAGTTTTCTTTTTTACCCCCCCCCCCCCAAACACAATCAGCAAAGCCCAAGCTCAACAAGCAGCCGTTCAAGTCACACTGTGACGTATTAAAAATACAATAGAATGCTATCAAAACTATATATATTAATGTTTTATTTTTGTCTTTATTCTTTAAGCATATTTTGGGAAATACATAAAATGTATCAACTCCCAATCTCTGTCAGGGCAATATATTGTAAAATAATAATAACTTATTAAAGATTAATCATGTTTCACTCTGTGCTTCCTGATGATGTCAGCTGTTGTGAATAGCTGGTTCTGAGGTCTAAAGTATAGCGTAAATATGCATAAAACTTCACTTCTGCCAGTGGTTTACAGTAAGTAGAGGATTTTTGAGTTTATTTGCATGAATTTGAATCCTAGAGTACCGTTCCAAGCCATGCCCACTGGCTAAAAGGGTACAAGGGAACCAGTCTGTGAGAACCGACAGCATACATGTAAATGTGAGATGGCTTTGGTAACCTGGGACACCATCACAAACACAGGAACAGCTAAAGAGTTGTTGGTGACAACGTTGTAACATGCCCATGGAAAGAGGTCACCCACTGATTTGACCAAGGAGTATGAAGCCCCCCAGAGAAACCCGTACCTCCTCTATTTCAAAAGAGTCTGCGTTTTCTGTGCGAAGATGTACCAGCCGCGGCGGGGCCAGGGTGTGAGGAGCTTTCTCTGGGGTGGAGTTTCTTTTCTCCACCTCTTTAACCACCTGAGTGCCTTCCCCTGTTCTCTGGTTGGTTGACTGAAGGTCTTGGTCGGTGGTATGCTGTTCAGGTCTGATGGGAAAATAGAAGTTAGTCAACTGAGAAGTAACTGGTAGAATATTTTGTTATTTATATAACCTTAGTTTGACATCTGAGCAAACTGGGACAGTGGGAGCTTATGTATGGGTAGTGCAGCTTTGGACACATGGATTCAAGCCTGCAGTGAAGTTTCATACTTCATGAAGAATCCGATATCGGTCTTCAATAAATATGTGAGAGAGATTAACAGCAGCTTACGTGTTTTGAATTAAAACATGGATGCTATGAGTAGCACCAGGATGCTAATATAACAAAAAATACATCCCAAATTTGAGGTACTTTACAAATATTTTTCCTATATGTGATTCAGTGAATAATAAATTTTAGAAATGACTAGAATGCCTAACAAGGAAGTTTCCATTTAAAATTATTCCTCTGAATTACTATTTATAAACCCAATTACAAAAAGGGTTCATACTCTGTACGCAAGTAAAAATAGAATATGTTGACTCACAAATCTCAAACTCATATTTTATTCACAGTAGAAGATAGCTAATGTTTGCACTGAGAAATTGTGCCATTTTAGAAAAAATACCAGCTCTTTTTTAAAATCTGATTCTCAGAAGTAAAAAATAAGCAGAGGCTAATTCTGATAATCTGCAGAAGTCTCTGTGTGCAAGGGATAAGGCCAAAAATCAACACTGAATCCTTAATACCAGATGTGCAATGATGCCTGCATCATCATCCAGCGCGATGCTGACGGTTAATGACGGTCTGGGAAAGCCTATTCTTGGAGAGTGGCACAGATCTTTACATGCCAGCTAACATTACTCTGACTGCTGTTATGTACAGGGATGCAGTCCTCAGATCTATTACCATAGACGATTCAGTGACACCTGGGTTACTCCTTGTGCAGGACAATGCCCCGCCTCATGTGGACTTTGTCGGGAGTTCCTGAATGACAAAGTAACTGATGCCACTGACTAGCCTTCGCATTCCTCAGACCTGAATCCAACTGAGAACCTCTGAGATGTTATGGTGCATCTGCATCACTAATGTGCTGATCCAAATCTGGAAAGAGATCCCCAGGACACAATCCAATATCTTACTTGCTACATGATTAACAGTAGCAAAAAGCAAAACTAGAAATGGTGTGTGGCCACCACTTGCTAAGTATTTCCCTTTTGTCTCGTTTGCTGCCTCTCCATCACACCTCCTGTCACTGTTCTTTGTACTAAACCAGGTGAAATGGATTCACAATGGATTGTGCTTCCTAACTGGACAGACCAATATTACTGAAGTCTGACAAAGTTTGAAAACCACTGGCTTCAATATCAATCTATATGTTCACAACTTCAAACTGGTTTATATGCAGTAAGTAATGATACCTGTTGTCTGTTAGGGAACCTGTCTCTCCATCCCCACTGGTTTCCTCGGTAACTGTCGCGAGGGGACAGTTGTCTTTCTTGCGGATGTGTTTCGGGCTAACCACCTCTGCCTGGTGGTGAGAGTCGGTACTGGATCTGTCCTGTTCTGTACCGGCTGGTGCGTCAGCAGGAGCTGCATGTCCGTTGGCTAGCGTTTGCTGGTTAGGCGTGTGCGCTTCAGGTGACTCTGAGGTGGACGACAGCAAGTTGTGTCTGCTAAGAGTTCTCTTGAGGATTTTGGCAGCGTTTATTACGGGGTTCCTCTTCTTTAGAGGAGAAGACTGCTCGTCTCCTCCTCCCTTTCCTCCTCCCCCTTTTTCTCCTCCCTCTAAATCTGAGAGACATATTATAAAAAGATCAGAAAAAGTCAAATCCCTAACACTTTGGAGTAACACAAATATTGGCCAAACAACGCCTTACCCCAAATCTGATGGGAATAAAACATTTCATTCTTAGTAAGTTCAAATAAAAATAAAAAACACTGTCAGCAGGCAAGGGTGCTGATAATGTATTATCTAAAAATGTCTGTTCATCATCTATTATGCAAAATGATCCTCGTTAAATCATAAAGTTGAACACATGACTAAAAACCATATGGACTTTGCTTTCAGTATTAAGTATATGGCTACCCAACTATTCAGCTAGTGATTTTTATCAGTGTTTTTCTATTCTGATGACTTCAGTTAAACAAGCCCACTGTAATATATTAAATACATTTTATTGTAAACATCCTCCGCAGCAGTAAAAGCCAGATTAGTGTTTGCGCACGACTCTCTGCGCCTCTCAGTCGGTCCAGACTAAAACCGTCCTTCAGTGGACTTTGTGTGGTTGTTGTCATTACCTTGATCCGTAGTGCTGATCCGCTGGACAGGCTGTCCAGAAACTTGACTGTAGAGCTGGAAGAACTCGTTCGCTACTGTTGTCAAGACCTCGATCTGACGGAAACGACCTGAGAAAGAAGACAGACACAAAACAGTCATAACAGAGCGCTTCAGAGAGAGAACAGCAGGAAAACAAAGAAAGAAAAGGACATGTTCAAGACCTCCAGCCTGGACTGCTGGCACAGGACAGGCCGTAGCCAAGAATTTATGCTGACCCTGCTGTCTGCAGCGTCACAAAGGAGAAGAAAAAAAAAAAAAAAAAAAAAAAATATAAAAAAAAAAAAAAAAAATAGTTTTAAAAAAAAAAAAAC
>VUQG01026170.1:0-28737 GCA_015106755.1 Etia nguti | reverse complement strand
CAGGATAAAGACATGCTGTGGAAGAGAGACAGAGATTAATAACAATGCAGAGAGGTCTATTAACACAAAGTGAGTGAAGAAGAAACACCCAGTGCATCATGGGAATCCCCCGGCAGCCTATACCTATTGCAGCATAACTAAGGGAGGATTCAGGGTCACCTGATCCAGCCCTAACTATATGCTTTACCAAAAAGGAAAGTTTTAAGTCTAATCTTAAAAGTAGAGATAGTGTCTGTCTCCCGAATCCAAACTGGAAGCTGGTTCCACAGAAGAGGGGCCTGAAAACTGAAGACTCTCCCTCCCATTCTACTTTTAAATACTCTAGGAACAACAAGTTAGCCTGCAGTGTGAGAGCGAAGTGCTCTAATAGGGTGATATGGTACTACAAGGTCATTAAGATAAGATGGGGCCTGATTATTCAAGACCTTGTATGTGAGGAGCAGGATTGGCTTCTTGACAACCAACTGAGACCATTTCTGATGAAGCGTCAGTGAACATCTCTCAGTCTTTGCTTCTCTCTTAAGAACATGATTTTCAGACAGTGTTCATCTACCATAGACAGTTTTTTTTAAGCCTGTCTGATTTCTTTTGTGCAGAACACACTGCACACTATGCTGAGAGATGCAAAGCTTTTGGCTAATAACTGGTGGATCCTATTTAAAGTTAAACTGTCTTATTATGGCATTTTTTCATGGATTCTACTAAAGAAATGGGAACAAATAATGTTTTTCTGTGACGGGCTGCTGGTAACAAAGAGCCTAAAGGTACAGTTTAAAGCTTGTCCCTTGCCAAGTTGTCTCTTGTGTGCAGCTGTGACACTGGCTCATCTCTTGAGTAAGGTACCTTTTCTCCAGTTCAGAAAGCTGGAGAGCTTTTGTTCACGCTAAAACTTTTGGATCCTTGGAAGCAAAATATGAAGAGATGAGGGGGGGACTCAAGATGTTTGCACAGTACTATATAAATGGTGTTTTATACTTATAAATGTTTGTGGATGATGCTCCTCTGGGCTGTTCACAGGAGTTTTCCTTCCACGCCCATGGATCCTCTCGCTTGTTTTGCTCCACCTCCCTCAGGACCTGCATCTGCTGCTGCCTTGCAGCTTCCTCTCATACTGTCTGCCAGCATGAGAGGAAGCTGCAGTGATAAAAATAAAGATGTGAGTGCTCTGTGAGCTTTGAGCGGCTGCCACGAGCCACAAAAGCCACGAGAGCCACAAGATTCCCTTTCCTTCAGTCCAGCTTTGGAACATGCACCGAGTGGCTGCCCCCATCCAAGGACAGCCCACTGTAAGGCTTCCTGATTTTGCAGCCTGCTTCCTATATTCCTGATTTCTCTAAACCACAACATCACTGAATCATTATACCTGCTATGTTTTTTTGTTAGGTAAAATGTGCTGAATTATAATTTTCTCTATAAAACGTAGAACCTAAAAACCCTCTCCCTGCTCTCTGTATTATTAATAAATAAATGGATAGATTTTAATGTCAGAAAGCATATGTATAGATTCTACATAGATCTGTGGTGCAGAATGAGAACAGTATGTGAGGGCTAAAATGGTCCTTTAATGTTGCACAATTATGAACTTGTAGAGACAGCTGAGTTTGTACCAACTTCATGTGATAGCAGACGGTATTTTGGAAAAATTAAGTATGCAGTTTTCCTGCATGCACTTCACTTAACGATGTTCCAACCTGCTCAGATCAAAACAGGCAAAACCACAAAACCACAAGAGCTGGAACTCATGAAGGTAACTGCAAGGAGAGATAAATGGCAAGCCAAGATCCACAATCAGACCATGTGAGTCGAACATGATGAAACAAGCTGCAAATGTGAAAGGGTATTTATTTGGTTTTACCAGTGCAAATGTTCAGCATGAACAAACTGCACACTGTTAAAAGCACATTTTCAAACCAGTTGTTGAGGTTCAGTCTTCACCGCCCACGACTGCGTCAGGCCCGCATCAGGCCTCGTCACGACTACTGAAGCATGTCGATTGGCAGAGATGATAAAAATGCCATTGTTGTCTGCAGGCAGTTTTCTCACACAGCGAGCGCCCGGGTGTAGAGTGCCAAACGGGACCAAACCCTGCCAGTAATGATCCTGTTACCACACCGACTAATGATTAATGAGTTCTAATCAAAGACAACATCACAAACTCAACTGACAGGACCAGTTTAGCCTGGGCCGCTGACAGCAGAGCTCTGATGGGGCTGTGACACTACTGCATTACCAACCTGCAGCAAAAGTCAGTCCGGGTCTGATGTTGCTGCTGAGCCTGGAGGTGCCACATTTTATCCACTCCGAGTCTGATCTGGAAAGCGAGAGCTCCATAAAAAAATGTAATATGAATACCACTGTTTCCACTGGTAAGTAAATCCTACATCTCTGTAGGAAGGTCAGTGTGGGTGAAAACAATTTACAGGGGAGAAAAACGACTGAGATAAAAATCAAGAAAACACAAAAACACTTCACTTTGCATTCTGTCATCAGCTACAGCTACATGCACAGGACATACAGGAGAATTTCTCTCATCTTTAAAGAATTATGGACACTTTATGATAATATATAAAAGTCAAAACTATGTACACTAGTGCAATATATAAATATATATAAATAAATAAACAGAGCAGCTTGTGGGTTGTACATGGACAGCAGTGCTTCGTTTAGCAGTAAAGAAGAACGGCAGTGTTGATTTTAGCTCTGATTCACTCTGTGTGGAGACTTAGGCTACGTCCACGCGTACACGGGTATTTTTGTAAACTGAGATTTTCCATTTTTATTAAAAAAATAAAATAAAATTGTCCACACATGCAGTTTTGAAAAAATATCTCCGTCCATGTGTAAACGCAAAAAACAAAGTCAGACACTGTCAAGAACATGCCAAAGCAACAGGTGGAGATATAATCCTAACCGTGTAGAAATGTTGGCCAATCAGAAGTCTAGAAGCCTGGGAGGGAAAGAGTAAACAAAGATGGAAGCAGTCTTTCTAAATGCAGGGACAGTAACTGCGTGTAAAAACTGCAGATAGTCAGATTAACAGCAACGGTATTTTGTCTCTATCATTGTAGAAATTCATCTCATGTAAACAATAACGTGTCGCACGGCGGGACATTAAAAAAGGCGCACACCTTTGATGTTGCGTGACTAAATCGTAGTTTTCCTCGTTCACACGTAAACGCAAAAACTACGTTTTCGAAAATCTCCACCCTGGCAGGAGTTTTCAAAAATCTTCATTTTCAGTGATTAAAAAGCCGTTTACGTGTGGACGAAGGGCCCAAACGCACAGAAGAAGCTGCGTGTAGGTGTGGATGTAGCTTTAGCTTTGAGCTCGAGCTGTTCAGAAGAACACAATTTATATGACATGAAGGATTTATGGGTGAAGAATAATAGTAATGAAAGACTTTCTCATTAAATAGACTAATTGTGGCTCAAATTAATCAACTAGACAAATTAAAGTAATAATACTGATAATTCAACCACGGCTACAAGATTATTGGAAATAAATTCCTGGTTTAGGAAAGTAGGTGTCATGATTGTAGATTACTTTGTTAAAATGTTTGATTGTTGAGGAGTGCTGTTATCAGGATTCACAAAGGAAAGTGCAGGCCTCAGTCACACAGCGTCACACCAGGCTTCGTGTTTAATCTTGTAAAGATCCCTTTATTTTTCTGTAATGTGATTTTCTTGCAAATTAATCTCTGAAATTCTTTTTCCGCCACAAATACAGACGAGATACGGCATCACAATTTAATCACTTCTAAACCGATTACCGTCTGCTTGGAGGGACAAGACTCTGCCTGCCGCGAAAGATGTTCAGTCTGTCTATGGTTACACAACAACACAGCGAGGCTCGCACGTTTCCCAGGTGCTGAACGCTGGTCATGTGAATAACTCCTGTTTACTCACCTCATGCACACCTGCTGATAAAATCGTGAGTATCCCAGACGATGGGCAGAAGCAGAATCATCCATTTTCTCTCGACAATATAAATTTTACCATTTAAAATATCTCGAAACTACTAACGATTTAGCTCTATACAGCAGAATCAGCAATAGTGATATGTCTCAGTGAAGGTCAGAACAATAATGAGAAGAACATCAATAGCCTTAAAAGCCTACACACACACAGACACACACACGCCTGTGACTTTCCTTCAAGCACTGAGTCACAAACGAAGAGTAAATCTCTTCCCATCACAACAAACTCATTCCAGTCATTCCAGCGATATGAACGTTATTTTGCCCTCCTACACATGAGCGCTCTGATCGTCAGCAGAAAAGTAACGTTACTGCATGGACTCTCAGGCAATTAATAATATCATGATGATCTAAAGTTTGAACAGGGAAAGGCCACAGCAAGGAGGAAGGAACAACATGAATATGCTATCAGGAGGCTATTTTTCATGAGCTTTGGTTTCCAGTACAAACTTTAGAAACCAGACGTGACCATCTTCCTGTCATTCACATTCTGTTCATAATCGTGGATGTTCATTTTAAACATGAGCAGTTTCAAATAATGATGTGAGCGTCTTTACACGTAACACTGCTGTGCAGGCTTCACACTGCTCCAAAGGCTACATTTCAGACAATTACTCTACTCTTGGCACATTTTAACATCAGGCTAAAAAAGCCCACATCTGCTGTGCAAACTGAGTCAGCTAAAGGGAGGAGGGGCTTAAAGGGGGAGGAGCTAAAATGTCATGACTATGAATGTAAATGACCATATACTGTATAAAAAGATGAATGCAGCTTTTGGGTCTGAAAAGTGAAGGCGGTGCAGAAGTGTTTTAAACTTTCATTCTTTATAATGGCAAAAAGATTTCCACGGGCAGCAGTCTAAAGAGACGAGACCAGAATATGTATGGTAATATGTGTTCTGAAGTATCTGTGGGATGATGAGAGCAGTGCCAATGATGCCAGCCCAGTTATCTAATCTGTTAATAAGAATGGCATGATTGGTATCAAAGACAACAGACAAGTGAAGTATTTTGACCTTTGTCCAAGTGCATTAGAATACCATTAGTATTCTAGTGCCATTTATTCCCAAGGATTTTGAAAATAAATGGCACTTTGGCCTGTAATTATCTAAAACAGTGGTATCTGCCATGGGAAGATGTCAGTTAGAACCACTTTAATGGATTTAGGTTGGCTATTATTGTCACGTGGGAAAGAAAAAGTGTGTATATGTGAGAAAATATCAGGAAGGTTTACTGTAGAAATCAGTTTAAACTCAAACAACCGACTGGGTCAGAATCTTGGGAGGCAGGATGAAAGTGTACAGCCTTCAGCTGTGACCTGATACTGTCAGCAAAGAAAATTTGACATTTTTCACAGTCATCCTTTCAGTCAAAGGATGACCCAAAGGGCTGCAGCACGATCCAGCATTAAGGATTACTTTGAACTGAATCATGCAAAGCTACTCTAGCAGTGTCCAAGAATAAAAATAGATCTATTCTGGAGAACAAGACTTAAATGGAACAGTCGCTCTTCCAAATATACCAAGTTTCAAGCATGACTGGACCAAAGGCAGACAACCACAAACTGTTTAGTATTTTGCGTTTTTGCATTTTGCGAGATTGTGCTAAAAACATGAGTTCGTTGAACAATGGACACGGTATCTGCTACAAATCTGCAGCTCACAGATTTAAAAGTGATATGAACAGCTTTAATGTAAAACAGTTTGTTTTCAGTATGAAAACAAAGAGCTTTAGATGGCAGAGAGCGGCACCATGAGTTTTGTGAAGACTGCTGCTCTGGCGTTGGATAGCATTGTTGTGTCGGTGCCAGGGTTTGTAGTACATGTCATGTCCAGGCTCTGTGATAATAAACCAAAATTTCACAAATCTGAATGTTGTAATGGCAGAGCAGGTGTTGCATAGTATCAAAAGTGCATATAAACCTGTGTGTCTGTGTATTTTACGATTGCACAGTCTTTGCGTTGGTACAATGCCAGATGCAAACAAAGCACGGAAATATACCGAGGGAGGTCTTGCAGAATAAAATAGACCTTGAGACCGTGACCTTAACTGCACAACAACTTCTGCATGTTGCATAAATACTTTTATTTTTCTCTCTGGTCAGTTAACCTTAGATGAACCTTGCATCATAACCAACAGTGAAATCAGCTGAAAGGTTAGCTACCTACATTGAACTACTTACAAATGCAGTCTTTGGGCAGTTTTGCTGGAGGAAAAATGGAGAGAAAAATAATAAAGCATTTAAAAAAAAACACTGCAGGGTTAATTCCATCTTTCGTTTGGTGATTTGTGTTTGATTTATAAAAGTTTACAAGCTGATCATGTCAACACAGTTACCGTAAACCTTGTTTCAACATAAAGATTTATTGGGTCATCAGAAACAGCAACACCTCCCTAAAGCAGCGTTTGTGGGTTTTTTGGCTACAAGCGAATCTATGGAGCCAATTATTACACGGCAGATGGAGGTACTGTCATTTTTGACACTTTCACTTTGGTTTTATTTGGTTTTTCTGGCCCACGAGTCAGGATAACAATCATGGAAACAGAGGAATGAATAACTTTGTACTGGTTTTTAACAAAGGGACACCAGCAGCAATAACTAAACAAACTTGAACATTTCAGCACACAGTAGAAAACCATGTATATTACTGTGTAATTCTTGACCCTTGATTTGTTTTAGCCCTGCAGGTTGCAGAAAAAAGTCGTGTTTATTCGAAACAATCTGACGAACACATGACGTGCGTGAGACAACCAGCTGATCTGCATGTTGTCTCTGATTTTGATCTGTTTCGTATCCTTCGATATAAAATGTAATTCTGTAAAGAAGATTTTGATGATATTGACACATTTAAATATTTTGTTATGCATTTCTTTGCCATTTTCACGTCTTGGTAAACTCGTCTCAGTAACACCATCACGTGTGGAGGAGGACAGGGGATTCTCTCACACCTGAAAATAAACCACATTACCCAACATGCTCCTGATGAGCTTGATTAGAAAGGTGCATGGTTATTATAGTAGAGAGAGGCACGTGTCTGTGTGTGTGGCAGGTTATTTTGTCTTGATGAAGGTTGAGGTCAGCAGGTCAAGACTCCCGTAAATTCTCCCTGACGTCCATCATTCTCAGGAATGCCCGCGTGTCCGTTTGTCCTGCATTCATTTGACACACTGACCTTAAAGCTGCAGCCTGATTCACAGACGGAGGCAAAAGGAGGAATTAATGTGTTTTACATTTTAAAAAAAATAAACATCAGCATTTCTTTTTAAATGGCACTGCATTGAAGAAACACTTGGCAACAGTTACAAAAGAACAGGAGGAGGAAATGTGCAATATTTTATTTCTCTGAAGTGACAATGGACGGTGGGGTGAAAGGAAATAATGCAACTTTAAAATGCTGTGGCATATGTCCCCTCCTCCTCCTCTCATGAGTGCAGCAGGTCAGATGAAGCTGAAGAAAGAAGAAAATCATCCCTGACTCAGATTGCTCAGATTGCTTAAAAAATCAGTTCCTTCTTGATTCCACCGAGCTGCAAATGAAAAGAAAAAAAACTGAAACAAAAACGTTTTCACTTCTTCATTTCCGTCATTTCCTTTGCGTCTCAAGCAGTGCCACAAATTTCTAAACATGCCTAAAATCTAAAAAACGAAAATACCCCACCTGACTGTATTTCCCGAGCCTCTGAGAGAACTCTGACCTTACCTTAGAAAGGTTAAAGAAGTCATGCAGTTTAATCTCTTCATCTCTTTTCTTCACAAATATGAAAACATGGCAGTCCGAACGTCTGCTCAAGTTTAATCAACACATGCTCTTATTAGAGGTCATCTGCCCTGAAGCATAAAAATAAACAGCAGCAGCATATCATAGAGGAACGCGATGTCTTTGTGGAGGAACAGCATGTCTGTTTGATCTGAGCAGACTGACCGACCGTCGGTGTCACACTCTGAGCTTTTTGGCTCTCCCCTGATCAGAACACGGTAGCTGAAGCCTGCACTTTAACTGGTCATGCTTTACTTCAGCTTCCATCTCCTCCTAGCCATGAGCATTTGTAGCATGAATATAAGATACTGGTTACCATCAGATTTTGGGGGTTTGGGTGTAGAACTTCTCCTCCTGATGGATGTAAACATGATGCAAAGAGAGATAATTGCTTTTATTAGTTTCACTTTTGTGTGCTTGTTTAACTGGGGTATGATGTAAAGTTAGATGTTTTAAATGTTTGATGTCTTTACATTATATTTAGTCAGTGTGTCAAATGCAGGTGCCAAACTCGATAGTGCCACAGCAGCGAGGATTAACTAGAAGAAAAAACTCTAAAATATTAAAACGTTATCCTCAAAAAATGCAAATTTGTCTGTAATATCAAAGAACCCCCCCGGACCGCTAAAGCAGCAGAGGCTAGCTGACACACTGCCATGACCTCTGCCCTTTAAAAGCTTCAGCCGGTGTCTACCTTCGTTCATTCCACCGCTGCCCTCAGAGTCTGCAGTCCGAGTTATGCTCACTGCTGGATATTTGGCATAGATATTGTTTACATGAGGGGTGAGTGAGATAGCTCTCCTCTTGCATCAGACATACTAAGATACTGATATTTTCTCGTGGACGGGGGGGATTTGTTTGTAATTTTGCCATGAAATGATGACATTAGAAACACATATAAAGAGAATATTCTTTTCTTCTTGGCGGGGCTACATTTGTTACGGTGATGAGGAAGAAACAAGAGGTCTTAAATCAGAGCGAGGGCAAATGCTCGAGCACTATTGCCAATTATAGCATGAATTCTGAGCTAGCTATAGCTTTGATGCTACCTGACAGGCTGTCTCAGGTTATAATGCGGCTTTTTAAAGACGCTGCATGCGTCATATCAGTAAATCGTTACTTGAGTGTTGGGAGTGAAAGGAATATGGTGACTGACGCTAACAGTGATGCTAAAATGACCAATAACTCCAATAACCCAGTCACAATGTAGCTTCATTTTACCTCATCATTTTAGCTCAACCTAACCAAGCAGCCAAGCTGTGGTGCTAACCACAGAGAACCACACAAGAAGCGTCACAAAAAAGTAAGTAAATATCAGGGGGTTAAAACCAAAAACAGGACGTGGCTGATAAACCTGTGGTTTACTCTGTGCCATCCCTTCATTTTCCCTCCTCTCTATAGTTTTGTCTGTTTTCCTACACTTAATTATATAAACTCACCGTATCACCGAGACACCAGCAGCACTGAACGGCAGTGTCCGACTTCACGGGATAAGAATGTGTAAATACTCATTTCATAAAAGACTGTTGGCACACTGAACCCCACAGCAAGACATGTTATTTGTTAGGTAACTGAAATGCTCCACCATCTTTTGACAGACATGGTGAAGAGATACAATTCAGTTACTCTGATTACCTCAAATGTACCTTAAGTCAATATTACTGCTTCCCTGCAAAAAAAAGGGTCAGAGGTTGGAAAACAGTCACTACAAGAAAGTGAAACAAGTCACCAAAGCTGAAGAAATCCAACAGTATGCCACACACACATATTTTATGAAACCTTATGTTATATAATCTGACAGATGAACTGACACTGGAGCACAGCAAGAAGGTTGTGGGTTCCAAACTCGTGGTCAGTCGGAGCCTTTCTGTGTGGAGTTTGCGTGTTTGCTCTGTAGGTTGAAGTGGTTTCGGTAGTTTGGTCTGTGCCTGCATGTTTGGAGACGTGAGTTAGTTTATCCGTAACCAGCAGTTTTAAATTTCCTTCAGTGTCGCCTGCTCTGGCCCGTCCATCCATCCATGGTCACCATGGTTGCTGGTGTCTCTAGCTTCACGTCTTTTGTTCAGTTGTTCATCAGCAGCTGCGTCGCCTAGTGGGGAAAAATGGTTAGACACATGATGGTGGTGAACCAGGGGCTTCTGTTTAGGACTAGTTGGCTGGAGGTGTGGACTGCCCACCTGTCTAGGTCCTGATTGAGCTGGGTGAGGCTAATGAAGGGAAACGCTCATTGCTGGCCATGAGCAACCCGAGGGGGCTGCTGGAAAAGCAAAAACTGTAGCTCCATCTGAACACATGAAGGACTTTAACTGTGGAACACAAGCCCTAACAAGCACTCAGTGCTGATCTCTGGATGTGATACTACCCAAACCTGATACAGGTGTTAGTATACAATGTTAAACCCAATGTTTGAATCTCTGGGACTTTTTTGTTGTCTATTGAAAACCACTTAATTGACTGACGAGACTCACTTTCCAACCTAAACAGTCTGGAGATGAAAAAGGTTTCTGCAGTACTCTCCCCTCAGTGTGATGAGGAAGAAGTGACGAAGCTAAAGAGCTGCTTGTGTAACAGCTCTCGCTCTGTGCCAGGACTTGTTTATCCTGCACTGAACCACATTGTTGAAGTCTGTGAATCTGTCGAGTCAGACCCTGAAAGCCCTCCAAACCACGGCTGGGCAGAGCCCTCGCTGCACAACGCAGGCCGTTTATTCACATCTGGAGCAGGAACAACAGGAGCTTGTGAAGCTCTGGGCGTAGTTTCAAAGACAAACTTTATTGTGAGGAGGAGAAAAGTGGGTTTAAAAACTGAAATGTTCCTGCTTTTTCCTGGACACAGAAAAACCATGATGCAGTAAACTGAACAAGAAATGAATAATAAGGTACAGGTTTATAGCTTAATACAGTTTATTATGAGGTTTCCTTTCTAGGTTGTAGAGTTTCTACATAAAGTTCAAAATGGCACTAATTTCTTCAGTGTTTTACTTTTTGAACCTTTTTGAGAAAATTTTTGTTCTATCAAAGCAAAATGATTTTTTTCTCATTTGCAAACCTTTTCCCATATAAGGAGATAAAGGAATACCATTGTTTTGATTTCCTTCACACAAACAGTGCAGTTCATAATGTGCAGTTTTATTCCCTGCAGGCCCAAACAAGCCAGTCTGTTCTATTTGACACACATGTACACACACATTTGAGAATCCAAGGCTGAAGGTTTCCAGGATTAGCTGAGAACAGCTGCCTGCAGGAAGGAACTTTACAGCAAATTCACAGACAAAAGGATCAGCAGAGCGTGTGTTGGTTGTAAATGTGTCACCTGGTAAGAAGAAGGCTTCGATTTTAAGTTCAAACCACATACTCTCACAGCGTTCTGCATTTCACTAACTTTCTGTGCGATCGTGTTCCTTCAGTTTTAGACGAGGATGGGAAACTTTAAAAACAACCAGCAGGTTTTCACTAAAAAACAGCTGTGGTCTCATGTTCAGCAACTCCTTGAGTGAGCAGTAAAGAGCTTGTGTTGGTGCTACTGCAGGAGTTTCATACTTTGGTTAAGTAACCTGAAAGAGAGATCACAGCATGTACATGGCACTCTGTGTCACAGTGAATCCAAATACCTTTGGGAGGGTTCATATGTGTAGGACAACATCACTCACTCCACCCATTCCCATCATCCTGGGAATGTGATCACAATGGCACCAACTGTAGCTCAGCCACACCTCCACTAACCTGTGTTCACCTGGAGTAGTTCACACTTTCACTCGCTGCGTGCACAGATGTGTTCACACAGTCAGAGGATGAACAGCAGTCGCAAAATGCACGTCTTCATGTGCAAGTAGCGGAAAAAAAGAAAGCAACAAACTATTTTTCAGCCTGAAGGCGACCACGCCCTCTGCTGCGACAACACCAGTGCAAGTTAGCTAGCTAGCTCAGAACTAATACACTACAGTGTAAAAAGTAAAATTCAAATGGAGGCACTTTAAATGTAGGATTTAACAATAAGTGTCTCAGTAATTATGGAGGGGCTCAGAGTAGAGCCATTGATCCTCCTCATTGAAAGGAACCAGTCGAGGTGGTTTTGGCTGACTAGGTTCTGGTGCTGACTGTGTTGCCCTTCAGCTGGGGTGTTTTGGGAATGTTCTACCCAGGATACACCGGAAAGGCGTCTCCCCGAAAGTGCTGGAAGAGGATAAGTGGCAAAAAAAGGAATGGATGGATTGATAGACCAAAAAAAGTCCACTGTAACCAGTCGCTGTTTTGTTTTTTGGTCAGACCAAATATATCAGCTACAATCAGGTGACCAAGTCTGCCACCTCCTTTGTCTCCTTTCCTGTTGCCAGGCTGTGTTAGAATGGAGATCTATCTATAACTCTCCGGGCCACCCTCTCTCCATGACATGTTACAGCTCGACTGACAACTAAATTGACAGCTTCAGCAGATTGCACACCAATCCTCCTTCCTTTACCCACGAACAAGCCCCTGAGATACTTGAACGTCCTGCACACGGGCGACTCAACCATTAGCCCGTTTAAAACTAATACCTGCTATAAACCCAAACAGGTGATTTGGTAGTTTTTCCCCAATGTCTTTGCAAATTTATTGGAAATCTGCATTTATTGGACTCCTGACCCCCAGGTTTAAAAAAAACAAACAAAAAACTTTTGCACATTTTGAGCTTTACCTTTAACCCAGACTTAGTTTAGTTTCCATTCCAGTTCTACTCGCCTTTGATTTCAGCCCATTTCTTTGCTTCCATTTGGTTGGTAATATTTTCATGTGGAAACCTCTCACTTATAATTAATTCTGAGTTATTCAACGTTGGAGGATTTTTCATGTATGATCGCTGCATGACTAAAATGCAAAACGTGTCTAATGTGAGCTCTTTCTCCCCACTCTCATCAAATACTTAGGATTGTAGGACGTTTGCTTTACAGCAGGGGTGGGCAACTCCAGGCCTCCTGCAGGTTTTAGATCTCACTCTGGGTCAACACACCTGAATCACATGATTAGTTCATTACCAGGCCTCTGGAGAACTTCAAGACATGTTGAGGAGGTCATTAAGCCATTTCAATCAGCTGTGTTGGATCAAGGACACATCTAAAACCTGCAGGACACCGGCCCTCGAGGCCTGGAGTTGAACACCCCTGCTTTACAGTATAAAGTATTTTGGCACTAATGTTGTTACTAAACTGGTGCTTTTTAATAAACTAGTGAAACTGTCGCATGTGTATGATGTAGCATTACTCACCTTATTCACTATTTACTGGCTCAGAGAAAAGGGAATACAAGGAAATAATAGGACTATGGTATAGCTTAGCTTCCTTTGAAAGTCATTTGAATTATTATAATAATTTTGAGCATACTATTAACTAAACATGCAACTAAATACAAAATAAAAAACGAATGCACATCAACCTTCAAGGTAAATCTCAGCTTTGACCCATATTTTGGTTTGTAGGGACCTGTGACTGTACTCTGAGATACTGTTTGACAACAAAGGTGGAAGTGAATCATCACTATGCACGGGAAATTCAGATATTGCCAGTCTACCTGGCCTGTCTGGGCTTCACACCTGAGTCAGACTGGACTGGAAATGAATTTATGGTTTGTGTCACTTGGCAAGGAATCAGGTATGTGGTATGTTTCACAGAACAATAACAGGAGGGTCTACGAACTCAGCGCACAAAACATATTTAAAGTTTAGATCTGACTTTTCGCATCTTATTTCAGGGTCGGTCAGCAAACATTTAGAAACAGTTTTATTGCATCATGTTTGGAGACCTTATTCCTGTAGGTCCTAATATTGCATAGTTTTGTGTTTGCAGTATGCCAGTGTGTTGAAACTCTAATCAGGGATAACAAATCAATGCTAATATTGATCCTGGCTAGCTAACAGTCATTATGTAATGCAAACATTGCCTAAAAGCTTTGTGTTAAAAGCTACAAAATACAGAGTCTTTATTCCATTTGATGTTCTTTACAGAAAAATAAAAAACTGACGAATTTTTAAAAATCCAAAGCTGCACTCCAGATGGAAAAATAAACCACGATGAAAAAACAGGTTATATAATTGTGCCATCCCTGCCAATGTTAACGACCCCTGAACTTTCAGGATTATTTTGCAAATGAATGTTGGGAAAACGTGAGAAGAGTCATGTCGCTTCAAACACTGCAAAAGAAAATGTCCAAATGATGTAAACTTCCAAAACATCCAAAATGTTAGAATGATGACGCCCGTAAAAACGTGGCCACTCGGTGCCGTCGCGTGTTTATAATGAATGTGTTAGCCGATGTTTTTCTCATTGTTAAACTGTTTTTATGTCACAGTGGTTGTGCTAAACTTGTAGAGCCTGACAGGTTGTAGGTCATCCGGTCTCTGTGCTGCAGTGGATTGATTTCTTTCTTTCCTCGTTTCGGGGACTTTCCACTGCTGCCGGTCTTTGTACCCTTCTAAAGTTTACTCTGTGGGTATGCATATGGAATCACTTTTTTAAAGTGTCTTAATATAATTAATAAAGCACCTTCTGTTTCATTTGTAGAGAGTTTTTAAGTTTGGAATCTCTCTGTGGGTTTTATTGGCTCTTTGCACATAAACATGAGTGACTTTGAGCAGATGTCAGTGTGTTGACTGGGAGTGATGGCTGCTTTTGTTCAGGCCTGTACCTGATTTACAATTTCATATCTCGACAATATGCAATGATACTCCTTTCTTTATGAATGGCACTTGGGCTCTACCTACACAAAGCAAAATGAAGAACTTTTACCCAACCAAAAACAAAACCTGGATCTTTCCATGTTTTCTTAACTCCAACAGGAGAAACCAAGTGATTAGGCTCCACACCTATGCACAATCTCAGAGGTGTCCTAAGCCAATTCTTTAATATTATGTAGCCCACATGAAAAAAAACTAAATGAGAAAAACAACCTGCAGATAGTTCAGGCTGACATTTAAAGCAAGAGGCTGGAAGCTGCTGCCAATTAGCTTCCAGAAAAGACTCATACACAAGCACAGCTGATGAAGCAGCTCACCTGTGGCTCGTTAGGAAAACCTGCAGGATTCAGAGGGAGAACTCAAAGCAAATCGATGCATAATTATAATTAAATAACAGCAATTAGAAGGATTTTCCCAGCCAAGAATCATGAAATACTAAATTCATAACTGGCCCCATTCATCTGATTCTTTAACATAAAACCCTGATCATAAAAATATGTAGAAAACCAAAGATCCACAGGCTGTTGCTGTGAGTCTTTTCCATGGACAATAAAAGCTTTTAATTTGGTAACACTCGACTGACTTAAACTAAATGTATGTATATCCACTGAAGGTCTCCAAACTCTCATTCTACACGTCGATCCTAATAAGGCAAACTCACCTCTGTTATCGTGAGTCTAAAGAAGGAGTTGGAATGCTATCTATGCAAGGTTTCTCTTCTAAAAATAGAAAAGACAGCGGTTGCTCCCGCCTCCAAGTCTGCAGACGCTCCATCATTACATTTTTAAAAAAAAGACTCCACTGTGAATGACCTCACAGAAAGAAGAGATCAGAAATTTTCTTCTACACTGTTTAACTGTTAAAACATCAGAATAGGGAAGAAAACCAAAGAAATCTGGACAAGAATTGATGCCTATCATCAAAGCTCCTCTGGTGATAAAAGAAGGGAGAATATACAGAAAACCAAAACTGATATAACACAAAAATCTTAATGAATAAATAAATATGTTCTAAAATCAATAACAAATAGGTATTTTGTCAATTCATTAAAATCTTGCAGGAGTTAATACTTCTTTAACTCACCTGTGCCTGTGCTTACTGTTCTATCAGTTCCTGTATTTCTGTATTTTCTTATTTAATTTTACATTTTATTGTTTAACTTATTAATCACTATCAAGTTATTTACCAACCCCTTCCCCCTAAATGTGTTTCCATTAAATCCTAAATGTTTCTCCTTTCCTAAATTTGTCATGTGGATCTGCTTCTTTATGCAAATGACATGTTTTCAAAATTAATTACTGCCCACATTTCTTTTATTTCAGCGAATATTTTTGGCAGTTTTGGTCCTCCACAGCAGAATCTGTACATAAAAGACACAGTTTTAGTATTTCTTGCTTTCCTGCCATGTTTAACGTTCATCTATAAAATGCACTTTGGTGAGGAGTTGACACTGAATGAAAAGGGTCAGTGGCCGAGCAGAGACGATAAACAGGTCAGTGTCTTTTAAGCTCGGGGAGGTGTGCAGTTTTACCCTTCCCCTGTTTGGATGATGGAAAGGTTGTTTTCCTTTTTTATATTCACTCTGTGCTGAACAAAGTGTCAGTGTTTTGTGGGTGAAAAGCTGTCCACCTGCCAGAGCTCATCAAGAAGTTCTTTTTGTAGCCAAGTTAAACTGAAATGAGCTGATTTCAAGCTGATCTGCCACATCTGCTGGTAGCTACGCTTCATATCAAAGCCTGTGCTGCTCCAGGCTCAGTCAGACTCGATGGGTTTTCTGCCCAAAAACAGTGACTGGACATTCAAATGTGCACATCTCAGCTTAAGAGATAAAACTTGTTTTAAGGACTCATGTATGTAAATGTATAATCATATTGTCTAAGTTGTAACAGGACTTTAGACATGGATAACCATTTAAAGAGGCAGTGGAGTTTACTTTATACAGTCCTGATGAAAAGTTTAAGACCACATGAAAAATTGAAGGAAATCATATTTTGCATGGCTGGATCTTAACAAGGTTCCAAGTAGAGCTTCAAGATGCAACAAGAAGAAATGGGAGTGAGGGAAAACCTTCTTTTGAGAGTTTCTGATGCAACACTTAGACCGAAACAGGCAAAAACAAACTTTTGATCGTCTGTAAAACAGCCTGTTTCAGTTTAAGTGTTGTTTTCAATAAATTGCATGTTCAAAAAAATGTTTTGTCTCACTCCCATTTCTTCTTGTTGGAGCTCTACTTGGAACCTTGTTACGATCCAACCATGCAAAAATATGATTTTTTGCCATTTTTCAAGTGGTCTTAAACTTTTGATTGGGACTGTGTATGTGAAAACATGGGTGTTTATCAAGTCTGGTTACCTTTATGTATTTGACTTTGCATAAATTCCCACATCTACTTTATGATTTAATTGATATTAAACACAAAATGAGAAATTATGTATGAAGTTCAATTCTTACATAGATATTTTTACCCAGACGGAGTGACTGATGCCCTTACTTTGTGCCGTATGTCTCCTTTTCTAGTCTTCATGTCAAACGTGGCTAAAGTGTTCAAGAATGAAGTCAGTGTAAAAGAAAAGCCACTCTGTTTCCTTTTTTCTGCTCTTCACTCTGTATATTATGTCAGTGAGAGGGGATCTTTCTTTATGTGGAGCAGCCATTCGGAGGAAGTTTTCCTAAAGGAGGACGAACTAAAACAGCTTGTTTCAGACAGACGATGAACCGAGGGAACCGAGTATGAAATAATGAGGATTATTTTGACCTGAGATTCATGTAAGGCTGCTCCAATGGAGCCTAAGAATAAAATATGGAGTTCAAATTTACAAGGCTCGCATATAACTTGCAGACAGTGAAAATTGCATTGTGGCTCCTTTTCAGTGATGGCTTCACTCACAACAAGATGAAAAAAATCTGTAGTCATGGTGCTCCATTGCAAAGCGATTATCCCCTTTCTTTTTAGTTTTCTTTCTTTTCGGTCTTTTGCAACACATTTGGCAGCTTGACGTCACGCCGTCCAGCCTCACTCAAGTTTTTAATTTAATTTAATGTCCTGAAGGACGAGTTCAGTGTGAAGAGGTACTTATTGTGAAGTAAGAAATCTGTCATTTCAGATCTAAGCTAAATCACATCATCGCAAACAAATCTGTATTACTGTTTATGAATGTAAGTTTTTACAGGCAGTCCCATACTGGGAGAGAGCCACATGACATCAGCAAAAGTAACTCGACCCAAAGGAGTGTGTGCCCTGATGATTAACCAGGACACAGCAGGAATTTATCATGTGACCCAGTTAATGTCTTATCTGACACAGGTATCATTTAAAGTCTGGACACCTAATATTCTGCAAAGTGTTCCACTTTGAACTTTGACTTGAAGCGTGTTTGGTAACTGTTTAATGAAGCAATGCTATTCCATGTTGCTCTGCTAATGGCACAGGTAAGGCACAGTAAGCAGAGTGCTAGCGAGAAGCTTTGAGGGCTATATTGTGAGTGAGCTACCAATTAACCTTGCAGTGTCAGCGGTTTCCCACCAGCACCTTGACCGCTGGCAGAGTCTAAACTGGGACAAACCAGCCGGGATAATCCACACGGAAAACTCCGAAACGAAAACAGAGAAGCGAAGACTGACTTTGAAAAAAAGGGTTTGTGTCAATAACAATCTACCAATGACTGCACCGCCACAGCCACTCCTCCACTGCAGTCTTGGAGTCATATGGAGTTATGACGATAACAGATCAATAAAAAGATGAACTAGATTTGAACGAAGGAATCCTCAAGTTCGCTCTGCTGATCCACACAGGAAGCAGCACTAACATAAAAACAACAACAAAGGACTAACTTAAGGTCATTGTCCAGACACTTGGCAAATTTGTGTGATTATTTTTGAACATGAATAGGGAGAAATTTGCAGACTCAGCCAGACGGCAGTCCTATTAAAAAATATAATGGTGGACTGTTGTTTCGTTATTTAGTAACAAAGCCGTTCTGGCCATGGCCTACATATTTCTGTTTGTTTAGCAAACGATAAGATCTCTTGTTCCCGGCATCAATGTGGGCCACCTCACCACCGCGGAGAGGCACAACAAAATAAAAAGGGGGAGGAAAAAATACGCATGAGAAAAAAGCAATGTCGAATGCAAACTGGCGTCTATAGATAAGGAGAGAAAAGGAGAGAGGAGGCGTGTTTGTGTATGTGGGGAGTGGAGGTGAAGATGAAGCAGTCCATAAACAGCTGCTGGTTCACCTCACCATCACGCTGTATGACTCTGAAATAATTAAAGCTTCGAGGCTTTATCTTATAGTTACAGTTATAGATTGGTTTTTGGACAATTACATTATTATTATTTTGTCATTTTAAATCTGTAAACCAAGTACTTTTACCAAGATATTCATTTTTGATTGATACTGACGCCTATGATCTTGATTGTTTCTGTGTTTTAGTTTTTACTCTTTGATTGGTGTGTGGATTTGTATGTATTTGTCATACTGCTGTCCTTCTTGGCCAGGACACTCTTGAAAAGGAGATTTTAAATCTATTCATTTTCAGAGGCTCAAAGGTAGCTACTTGAATTCTCAATAAGAGGTCCAAAGAGACGCTGACGATGGTGAGGGAGACCAAGATGAAGAAACAAAGTTAAGTCAGACATGTAGCAGAAACTTCAGGAGCAGCCAAATCAAAATCAGGCCTGAAAGAAGATGATCTGAAGCACATTATCTGTCGAACACAACAGGAGGTAACGTTATTTCATAAGCATATGTCTGCCAGTGGAACCGGGTCTGAAGGGAGGACATGCATCATTTGGTGATGTCCATGGGCTCTAAACTTTGGGCACTTACAAAAAGATCTCCATCACTTTCAAAACAATGCTTATATTTAAAATTACGCTAATTTACTTTTGAGCCTCTGAAATCCAAATGGCTCCAAATCTTAAACATTTACTGCATTTTTTGTTAGAAACTCTTGAATTAAACTGAAAATCTGCACTTCAATGGCACATTGTTTGATTTAAACCCTTTCGTACCTGACTGCATATCTGAGAGCTTCAGACTGAAGCTTTAGCCAAACTAAATGCTTCACCATCGCTGCTGATGAGTCAGGTTTGCTGGTATCCTTGTTCAAATTTGAAGTAGAGCTATTTGCAGTTGACAGACACTTATTATCACCCGGCCGCAATTTGCACTCTTCTGTAATGCTGTGATGTAAAAGCTGTGCTCGCCTCAAGGTGAGTTACAGTTCATCCCACAAATGGAGGAAATCTCTGAAAGGCTGGCTGTTACTAGCACCCTGAGGGGAAACTAGACTGTGCTGAATATCTGCATTAGATGTTTTTATGTAACTGTGTTAAAGCTGCACAAATGTTTCTGACAGTCCTGATCTGCAGCTCCTCTGGTGCAGCCACAAAACCTAAGCTAAACTAATCCAGCTGCCCAGCGAGAAGCAGCAGGAGGCTGTGGTGGTCTGTGCAGCTCCCAGCTTGAACACCAGGATGTGCATGAATTAAAACAAAACAGTGGATGGAAAAAACAAAGCAGGCCAGTATTTTCTGGATAGGGACGACCCCTCATCAGCTTTTACTGTAAATACTTGTGGAGTCACTGCAGCAAACACAGTATGTTACATAAGATTTGGGCAGCAGAAAAGCATAATAGGTCTCAAATAAATGATAAAACCCAACAAAACAAAGGATAAAACACATTTGACACCTTCCCTGTGAAAACAAACACGAGACTTTACTTTTTAAGTGGCGTCTGCGCTTATTTTACACACCGGACGTGAAAATTATTACACCACAATGAATCTTTGAATCGGTTTGAACTATTTTCAAACCGATTATCAACAAAGTCTCAGCACTGCCTTCTCCACTGCATAACCTGACACAGCTTGGTCCTATTCACATAAAACAGACCCGGGTCAAATCAACATTCCGAGAAGACACTTTAGTGACATCGCATTACCCCCATGTCCACGTTCCTCCCAGTTCCCGTCTCCCGTCATGTAAAATGTGTCTTTTTTTTGTATTTAGCAAAGCGGCTGACGTGATGCAAATGTGTCACAGAGCCCTTCTCCAACAGATGCTTGGAGAAGGGCTGCCTCTTCTGGCTCCTGCTGCTGCTGCTGCTGGTCTGGTCGTTAAATGACAGAAAGGACCCATTGTTGCGTCAGGGGCTTTCTCAGACCCTATAGCTGAGTGTGAAAGAGTGACCCAGATTAGGTTGATGTTTGGATGGCGCATCCATACGGCTTGCTTGGCTGTTGCTTGGTTACTTCAGTGTCTCTTTGGGATTTAGACATTTTGCCATGGTAACATTGCATAAGAGAGCGCTAGGGGTTTGGAATTACCGCCGCCCAGCTGTAGAGAGAGGAGAGAGTGGCCTCGAAGCCAAAAAAGTTCAACAAAGTTAAAGGCAGGGAGTCTGGATGCCAACCGGCTTTATACCCAACTGATTGAACTCTGCAGTGAACGAATTTCAAGGCCTTACAAAGTAACTTTGCTCCCTTGAACTGAAGCTACAATGCAACAACTGGAGAGTCATTATTACACTGTAAACCAGCTAAACACCACTTTGGGGAAAAACAGCAGCACTGCACTCGTGATAGAAATGATGATGACTCTATTTGATTATGTCTGTTCCTTCTAATGTGGGGAAAAAAATCGCATTATTTTCTTTCCAGGAAGATCAAAAAGTCTTCAGAGAATCTCTTATGCTGTAAATTTTAAATATAAATCAATCCTCACCGCTCTGAAACTGACACTAAATGGCCTCTAGAGCTCTAAATGGGTCACTTTCCACTACTGATAAAGTTAAACTAAACATTTTCTCTGAAATACCTGATTACTGAAGGACATGTGAACACAATGGGTAAAACAGTGTCCCATTCCTGTTCTGAAAGCCTCATAATAACCTCATCTCGACTGCAGGCACGATAAGAAAGAATGAACCTTGAAATCCAGAGAACTTGTATAAAACAGAAAGCTTTAACAAAGAGTCACCTTATAACCAGTTCTTCACTAAGATCGAGTTTTTTCAGTGACTCTGTGTGTTTGGCAGCAAGATACAGCAAATGTTGGGTTAAAACAAATCTAGGTTTTGGTGTAGACCTAAAGATTCGTACTAATCTCATCAACAGTTACTCGGCGTTTCTGAGGACTTGAGTGCAGTGCTGCGTTTGATTCCGTTTGATGAGTGGATCTCATATTTCGCCTGAGAGTGTCTCTCTGTTCCTGCTTTCCCTGACAGCCACTGCTCCACTCTGTGCGTGGGTGGGGGGGCATGCAGTTTCATTGAACTCAATGCTTTCCCAGGCCACTTACCCCCAAATTTAACCCACTGGATACCAATTCATAACCCTAACCCAAGGATAAACCTAATTCCAATTTTTGTTCGATGTCGAAACAATGATAGCGAGTCGTAAAGGTCCAACTTTTTGAAACTTTTATGATGCTGGTGGTAAGAAGGGATTTTTTTCATCAATTTAAACAACTGGAAATTAACGAGCAGTGCATGCCAGACAGAGGTGCTTAACTCGAGTTGTTTCTCAGGCACTCGGGCACAAAGATGATATTGTGATCAAATCCGTCAGCGCTCGGCCACAGGCCGGCTCTCAGCCCGAGGGCAGCCGTCATTCATGGAAACAAAAAAAAAGAAAACCAAAATTAAAAAAGAAAACAAACATTAATCAACAGCTCAGCTTTGACTGCATCATCATATCAAAACATTTCAAAGAACATGTCTGCTGCAGCCTTTGTTCCATAAAACAGGCGACAATGTCAAAAAAAACAAGCAAAAAACTGTTCACAAGACGATCGACGTAAATCTCACGGTAGCACTCTTCATCCAGCAAAGCTTTAAGTCCTGACAGTGGGCTGCAAACCAAATAAAACCACATGCAACACGTTTCAAATGCCTTCATCAAAACAGCTCACAGAAGTGACAGAAGTCAGGACTGACACAAATCTTCCCTCCAGAGGCGTTTCTGTCCAAAACAGTCGCCTCCGGTTTCTGCTTTTAACTGATTTAAATGAAAATGTTTAAATGATGAACACTCAGGAGTGTGATACTGCTGAACAAGTCCTCAGGGAACTTCCTGTTTGGCCAGAGCCTCTCCAAAGTGAGTGTTCAGTGGTGGGCAAACAGCTGGTCATCTGTTAAAAATTACTCGTATTGATTTGAATATTTACCCGAGGAGAGACGTTTACTTTTTAGTTATATAAGGTTTCAGGGAACAAATATAACCGGGTTTCAGTGGCATCGACCTACAAATATCTGAAATTCTGTATAAACCATAACTTTTTAACATAGTTCTTTTTCTTTTTGTATGGTATCTACAGGATTGTGTAAAAGTTCTGAAACAGTGCAAAATGATTTTACTTATAGATTTACAGCTGTCATTGCCTGTGCCACACCCCGAGGTTAGGTTTAGGTCCCAGTTTACTCCATCTTATCCTCTAGTTATAGCCTTCCCCCAGTGTCCCTTTCCACTGCCCTGCACAGATATACCTGTCCCTGAAACCTCAACGCATTAACTACAGTTGCAGACTGTGATGGCACATCCATTCATCCATTCTCTTCTGCTTATCCAATTCAGGGTCCCGGGGGGTGTATGCAGCTGGAGCCTATCCTAGCTAACATAGGGCGAACCAGTGTTTTCACTCGTGTGACTTTAGCTAATGTGGAGCCTGCTTGCAGAAACATGGGAATAGTTTAACGACACCATCCCTTGCAGGGGCTCCAGCACACACAGCCTTACATCTTCTGGATCAAACCTAAAGGTGACCAAATGTGTGCCATTAGGACCCCTGAGCTTTACAACCACCTTGAATGCTCTAACGACTTGCTTTTATATGACATTGCCCATTTCATCCTTTTTTTTTATTGGCCTTTTATCATCATTATTGTTTTTTTTCAGTAGTTTCTGTGTCATTTCTTTTTTAGTGTATTTTTTCAGTTATGTTCACTAGTATTTATTGTGTTTTGTGATTTTCTGCGTGACAGTTTCTTCTGCATTAACTTCTCTTTTCTTTTGCTCTGCCTTTTGTTTGAATTTAGTATTCTGCTGCTCTGTAAATACAAGCTGTTCTTATTGTTGCAGAGATCAGTATCTGTCTTTAAAACATAACCAGTTTTTTCTGCGTCCACTTTTCCAGCTACTCGGCAGGTCAGTTGTTCGAAGCATCTCGGCCCTTCATGTAATCCCAGACTGACTCCGTGGTGCTGACATTAGCCATCGTCACCCAGGACTCTTTTTTCTCACACTGTCTGAAGTTTGTTCTTTATGAATCTGGCTGGATGTTTGGGACTGTGTGATGAATTTAGGTTTGAACAGACGCCTCCTTCACTGTATTCTGTGGTGGATAAGCATGCAGTAATCTAAAGTGCTTCAAGAGTTTGTGTTGTTGAAACACATAATGAACAGAGTCCACACACAAACTAAAGGATTTCTGGAGTTTCTCTGCAGCTGTTTTCCTGGCAAAGCTTCCATCTCGTGCACTGCAGATTTGAACCATCGATGAATCAATTTTCATAACAAAGTTGCTCAACATGTTGACTCACAACGAGCAACTTATTTCCTCTCCGATCTCAGATGTGTTGCGGAAACTGTGTCAGATAGCACTGCTAACAGTCTGTGTGTACATGTGGGGGTTTGTGTGTGTGCAGATTAGTCACTCAAGGCCAAACCCCTCAGCATTGGATATGGCAATGGTCAGTTTCTGTTTGAGCTCCTTCCTGGTTCGATACGGAGGCAAACAGATCTGATTGAAACAGGTGTGAGAGATCGGCAGCCTGCAGAGAGAAAACGAAACACAGAGAAAAGGAAAACAAAGTTATACAGTGAAACAAAAAGAGGTATCGGTGAAATCACTCTTTTGATTGAGGTTGCATCCCTTTAAAAGGATTGCATCAAGACAAAAAGTCAGAGATGTTAACACTGAAGCCTCACTGAGGCTCCAGCTGCTGCACAGAGAGGGAGATCAGCAGAAGCCAGAGCTCCTCTGCACAGCAGCACTGCTCATGCATTTTTCACATGGTACTTTTTTGACAAAAAAACTTGATAAAGGGAGATTAAAAGCAATAATTCCAGATGATAAAGTCTCTAATTAACAACTACAAAGTGTGACAATCACTTCTGCGAGTGAGCCAGATGTCAGAAAAACCCACATGTCCAAATCGTTAATCCCAAAGTTGATAATTAAATGCCTCCATAATTAATTAATATTATACAGCCCAATATATGGAGAGCTGTTAGCATTTTCCCACATAGCTCAGCTTTATTTATCTAGCAGCTCCCAGTGCTTCAACAAAAGGAATGAAGAAAAGGAAATAATTAAGGAAACAGTTTAGACTGTATTTAGTGAGAGATTAAAGGTGTGTGTGTGTGTGTGTGTGTGTGTGTAAGAAGCAGTGGGCCAGCTTGCTCATTCCTGACCCAGATCCAGAGTTTGTTAAAGTTCAACAGTGAGTCTTATGTAAACAGTTCAGTTCCACAAACCGAAACCTCCAGAGAGTCAGTCGATGGAGTTTCAGCCGGGCGACTCGAACGCTTCCAAAAATCTAATCCGAAAAATGAGGATAGAAATGAAACTATTTTGTCTGTGCAAGACACTCGAGGCATTCTTTAAGACTGATTATGTAAACTGTTCAAATTGTGTCTGTGTTTTTTCTCTGAGGCACCTGCAGTCAACTGCGCAGACCTCACACAGTTGCAGGCAAGTAGCTCTGAGGACTGCTCTGCTCCCTGTGCATTACGTTTAAGAGCTGACAGTGTGCAGCCCGAGTCCTCGTCTTAATATGGAAGTTTTTTTTTTTAAACCTACCAGTCAGTCGGGACATCAATCTTGGCGATTTTGAAGTTGAGGTCGGCCATTCCCCCGACTGGAACGCGGTCACTCCCTGTGGCAAAGTGGAGGAGCTTCTTTTGCAGTTCCAGAGGGAAAGCCAACACCACGTCCCAGAAACATCTGCAACAGCACAAAGATCATATAATAAAATAAACAAATCAATTATAGAGACTCAGAGAGGGGAAGTGGATTCTCTGAGGGTTCAAAAGAGAAAAGAAACACTTGGACGCTCGCTGTTATTCAAGCAGTAACTACAGAGAGAGAAAATAATCAAAAAAAAATGGAAAAAGTGAGTATCATGATCACTGAGAGCCGTGTGACAGACTGGACACAAATATTAACTGATAAAACAGAGCGCAAAATGAAACTTTAATCAGACAAACACTAATAAGAATTTTTGAAACTGCTGGCATCACAGCAGGCAGACAGACAGCACTGAAGTTGTATAACAGGCCTGCGGCTGCTTGTCAGCAACACGCTGAGTTACAATATCTGCGGCTCACAAGTGTCGGCATTTTCCTCCCTCACTGCTAAAAACAAAAGGCCCGTGTGTGTGTGTGTGTGTGTGTGTGTGTGAGAAAACAAGTGAGAATTACACCCTGCAAGAAAATGAATCCTAAGCAAACATTTGCACCCTGCACACGTTACTTTCACCTCATTTCAACAAACAATCAGAGCCGAGGAGAGACAAAAAGGGCCATAATTCCACTTTATTGTCTGCAGCAACAATAAAAGTCAAAGGAGCCGAGCAACAGTAACATTTTAACGAGTACGCTGACCTCATCACATTATGTAATTTGTGCATGGAAAACTTACAGTGGGATCAGCCTAACAACAGAAAATGTACAGGGGTTCACTGTCCAAGCAGAGAGTGGGAGGTATGTGCAGACTTCCTGCGCAGCAGTTAGCTAGTGTTAGTAAACAGGAAGTGCTGGCGTCGTACCGTACGGTGGCGTCGGTCTTGCTGTATCCTTCGTACTGAGCAGCTTTCTGCAGGGCGCTCATGTCGAGCTCTGGACTCCCACACACCAACATCTCCACCTCCTCAGGCCGCAGCAACTGCAAACACGAGAGGATAACACATAAATGATATACGATTCAGAAAACTCATAAAACCTCAGCCGCTATGATTTTTTTCCCACATTAATGTTCAACACAACACCAATTATTCACACATGTGTGGGGCTGTAATCTGCAGCTGTCTGGTTGGTGAGAAGTTTCCTCCTTTATAGCAACTCTATAAAGGAGAATTTTTTTGTAAAATATCCATTTTGATTTGTGTTCAGGCTTAAAGCTACTTAAAGTTTGTATTGGCTGAACAACACCAACATGGGCAGCTGCGGTTGGTATGAAATAAACGGCTGCTGTGTAGCTAATTTACTAACAGACCATCCAAGGAGTCTGTGCTCCAGTATTGGAGAGCAAATTCTAGGATTTTATGTGTATGTTACTTAGGATTACTTCTGTGCATGTGCAAGCAGTTTGCTAAGCTAGTATCTTGCTAAACACTTGGCTGATACCCTAAGACTCCACTCTCGAGTCCAAATATAATCACTCATGGTTTCAAAAAGCCAGAGACGGTGAAGGCCAAAATGCTAAAATCAAGATCAAAAAACAAATTCCACAAACCAGTGGGTGACATCACTGTGGATATGTCCGTCTTTATATACAGTCTATGGTCTAATCAAATTCTTATTGATAATAAACTTGCTGGTGGAACTGCCTTCCTGGAATAATCCATTATTCTTGGGGAAGGGGGAGAAACAAGTAAAAAGCCCAGGTTTCCCAGTCTAGCTGCTAGTGCTCCTTCTTTTGCATTTACCTCAAAATTAACTCCAAACTAACTGACCAGAAGTTACATTAGGTCCCAAAAAGTTGATTCTGTTCATCTCATTTCAGTGGGAGAAACGTTTCGTCACTCATCCAAGTGACTTCTTCAGTCTCAGCTGACTGCAGGTTTCCCCAATCTTATAAACAGTACATTTGCATAATGACTGAAACCAGCCCACTGAAGGAACAATGGGCTGGGAGGTCAGTTCCTTGATCATTAATATGCAAATTGTCATGACCATTGATCAACAACCACTGAACACTGATCAATGGCCATGAGTACCATTCAAAGAGAGTTGGGGAATGGCTGCAATCACGGCACTGCAAGATGGTAACAGATGTACCCTTAGGCCCCCTCTTTGATTCAGAGATGGGTTGCCCTTTTCACATAAATGGCCTCCTTTACATTAGGTCAATAACCAACATGTCGCATCAACTTAAAACTGCATTCTAACGTGTCTGAGGTGCAATGATTCGGCTTTAGGCTTCATGTACGAATGTGTTTCGTCTAATTCTAGTTTCATGCAGGCTCCTCCAGCCACAGCTAGATGAGAACTTTGGAATTTTTGGTCATGAGGCCCATCTGTTTTATTTCCTAATAAAATAAGACTGCATGAATTATTCAATTAAATCAACTGATGCAGTCTTATTTCTGGAAATCATATGAATGTGGGCTGGTGCACACTGTTCAGCAGTTCTTATTTCATTGTAAAATCTCAACATTACAATGATTTTTAAACTGCACTTCACTTAATCCAGTCTGAGCTTATGTTGAACTCTGTTTTGTGCCAGATCGTGGTTACTGTTTTCACGTCTTTTTAAGGCTTGTGAGGTGACACTGAGATGATTATCAAGTCAAAGTTTATTTATACAGCATGTTTTTAAATGACATTCAATGAGCAAAGTGCCGTACCGGTTACACAAAATATACCCTAAATGGAAACAGTCACTAAAATACCAATAAATATAAACTAAAGATAAAATAAAACAAGTAAATAAAACCATGATTACATAAAAATCCAGGATATTTTGCTCAACTGAACCTGAAAGCAAGAGAGGAAAAAAAGGTTTTTAAAAGTGTTTTAAAATGATTAAGAGACCAAGTGGCTCTAAGTTGTTCCAAAGATTAGGAGCCACCACTGAAGAGGCTCACCTCTGCTTTAAACCTGGATCTTGGAACCTCCAGGAGCAGCCCTCAGTGCTCTGGTAGGATTACAGGGTTTCAAAAGTTCTGTTAAGTAAGTCTTGATGCATTCTCAATCATCCAGGAAAGTAAATCTCCAAAAAGTTGATTCTGTTCATCTGGACGTATCGTTTTGTGGGAGAAACGTTTCGTCACTCATCCGAGTGACTTCTTCAGTCTCAGCTGACTGCAGGTTTCCCCAATCTTATAAACAGTACATTTGCATAATGACTGAAACCAGCCCACACCAAGTCTGTATGGTTTACCGAAAATACATAAACAGGGTGCACCTTTAAGACCGATTGTCTGCATGATCAACTCTGTCACCTATAACATCTCCAAGTTTCTGGCTTCGATCCTCAACCCGCTGGTGGGCAGCTCTGAACACCACATCCAGAACACCCTGGATTTTGTTGAGAAGGTGAGAGATGTCATTATGGAGGCAGATGAAACC
>VUQG01026164.1:0-16019 GCA_015106755.1 Etia nguti | reverse complement strand
CTGTGAGCCAACTATCATGCACGCTGTTAACTCTCAGAAACTTATCCTGTGATTCAGCTGTGGCTTTGGGTCTGCCAGACCTCTTCCTGTCAGAGTTTGCCCCAGTTTCTGAGTGCCTTTTTAATGGTGAAGGAAACTGTACTCACTGGCCACACCTTGACTTTCTTTGCAATTTCTCTGTAGGAAAGACCTACATTCTTAGGTGTTATGATGATCACCACTTCCTGTAGTACAATACTGTTTAACTGATGCTCATGAGGTTATGGTACCACAGTGCATTCCAACACTGCTTTTATGCAGACAGAGGGGGTTGTAAGTAATCCAGAAAAGTTGGAACACCTGTAGGAATTAGTAGCACCAGCTCAAGGCTTGAGCTCGGCTCCAGCCGATTCCAGTAACAACATCCGAGATCTCTGTCCAGAAGAGCGCAGTCGTAGGAACAACTAAGATACTGTGCAGGACCCTCAAGCTCCTAGGCCTCTGGTAGAGGACACCGCAGGGGCGAGAGGGGAATATATAATTATGAATTCCTTAAATTCTTTTTTCATGAAATTATACATTCAATTGCTAGTTTCAGGTCAATCAGAGAAACATGAAGTTTATTATATAAATTATGGTCTATACTGGAATCAGAACGATTATCAAGTATACACTCATTGATTTGATCAGTTTCAAGTTGACAGCTAATGAGTGTGCGGTGTCCTGAGTTTCACAGTCAGATCTACCCCTTGCTCTTTGTTTCCAGCTTCAAAACACCAGATGGTTACGATAAAAACACTCACAATCAAGTTTTCTGGCAGGATGTAGCCACTGTGGCACAGAGTAATCATCAGTTCCTGACACAGTGGCTATGCCCATCATTTATATACAGTCCATGTTATGAGCACATTCTCATTTACAATGATGACCTGTGGAATGCAAAGCCTCTTGAAGACATGGTGCAAAACAGAAACACCAAAAGTTAAAAGAACAGCAGCACATTAAAACCCTCAACACTCCAACTTATTAAACACTGCCCCTCAGTGGTTAAACTTTTGGTTACATTTTGCAGAGGGTAACTGCCAACCGCTGTAGAGAAATATATATAAAGCTTCATTTTCTGGTACTAATAAAAAGATGTTTTAGCCAAAAGAGATTACAAAATGAATGATAAAAAATACCCTTAAAGACAATATAATGAAATACATAACAAAGGGATGATTTGTTGCAGAACTGCTGGGTCAGTTTGAGGTCAGTTTTCCCAATAAATTGAAAAACTGGAAACTGTGAAAGTCATGTAGAGTAAAAGTGTTCCATCACCACTGTTCCTCAGCATCACTCTGCACCTGAAGATCTCCTGTCCCCCTTCACGTGCCGACTCTGAACTCAGCCTCGGCCCTCCTCTGCAACACCCTCACCACCAGCCTGTGCCCAGGGTCAGCATCCGTGTGGAGTCCGATTGCGAGGAATCTGGCTTCTACTTCAGACAGCAGCAGCACAACGTCTGCCTGTCGGATGACCTGCCACTGCCTAAAATGGAGAAAGAATCTTGCAGGAAAATGCAAGCTCACTTTCGCAACGCCTGTGCTGAAACCATTTTGTAAAAACAATGCTGAAAGGTGCAAAGTGTTGCTTACTGACCACAGATCATGTCTAACATCTCGTTTAAGTGATTTTTTTTTTTGTAATTATCAGCTCTCAGGTCTGCTTTGGACACCAGCTTCTTGTAGTTCCAATGATAAAAACCAAAGCACATTAATGAATGCACAAAAACCTCTCTGAAGCAATTAGGTCACTGATGAATAGGTCAGTTTAATAGGTTAGTGTATTTAATGAGTGGTCAAGCATGATCTACATGTTTATGCACATTTCTGATGTAAAACCCTGATCTAAAAAATAAAAAAAATAAACATCCATTTAAAAGCTTTTGGTTTTGTTTTTTGTCATAACAGCATTCATGCAATTCATTTTCTTGTCAGGAAATGCTTTCCCCAGAGTTTCCCTACTTGTTTGTTAGAATAAATGATACTTAATGTACTCTATAATGCAGTACTTTCTGTAATATAAATATGAAATCTCCATTTGTAAAGGAAATGATACCATGCAGCGGAGTGTTCATTAAACTTGAACTTTTATATAAAATAGATCTCCTAATCACAGCTAAAGAAAGAATCAGTTCAATGCAATGGCATGCCATCTACAACACCAGCATGCCTTATTGACCCATTACATTTACTGAAGCAGTCACAGCTCATGTATGAATCTGTGATGTACCTTCCTGAACCTTCCAGTTCAGTGGTACAAAAAAAATCCCAGTGGAAGGTTCAGAAGTGACAGAAGCTATCCTGTTTTCATCAACGTTTAAATTTTAGACAACCAAACCTGTGAACTTTCAGTTATGATATTTTCTGTTGCTTAAAGCAAGCTTAAGTGAAATTAAGCCAGTTATGGTAAAATTTACAAATGGTAAACTTTATTGGAATTTTATTTTTAATGAATTGAGACATAGAATCAGGAGTGCTTTAGACACTGGAATAGGCACAGATCTCTTTCTATGTTTCCTCCACAGAGACGCAGCACTAGGTAGAGGCTGGACTCCTTCTGCATGTTGTAGTCAGAAAGGGTTCAGGAATGCAAAGATGATCCTCTGCTGGTCAGGATCTTAGCCTTCACATTCTCAACATTCCAGAGTGATGGTTTTGCCAGTCTTTACAAAGATCTGCATCTTTTTCACTGATAACACTCAAACTTCCCCTCAGTCTGTCCTTTCTACACTGATTATTTTACATTTAATTAAAATATCTTTAACCAAAAACATTAAAACCACAAAACTGCAGTTTTAAGTGCCTTTACATGGTTAGCAGTTTTTAATGCAGTTTTGGAAAAAGAAATACAGTTTCATGAGAGTAATGTAGTCGGTGAGGACACTGCAAGACACTTTTCAGGGAAGATTAAAAAAACAGTATTAAGAATGTAGTCGATGATGAAACCAAAATCTGCATTATTAATTTGTAATGCAAGTTTGTCTTGACCCGTAAAAAACAAATACACAAATTGGCCTATCTTTTCATATTACTACTCAGAAATAATTTTACTAGCATTATATAATGCTAGCAGTTCAAGTCACTGTCACGTTGCCTACCTGCCTTGCATTATTTGGCAAAGGGGTTTAGTAAAAGTTAAGGGCATGTAATAGTTAAGGCCATGACTAAAGTAATGTTTAATTATGCCAGGTAGTTTATTTACATATTCTGGCAGACTTTACATGCTGTAAATCTAATAATAAAAATACTATAGTTTGCAGTTGCCAGGTGGATTTCTTTTAAAGGCCAGTATTTAACCTTTGACGGACTTCCTTCCTTCCTTTTTTTTGTTATTTATAGCAATTCCTTTTTTTTTTTTTAAAGGAAAGCAAATGGGAGGAGATTTTCAACTACTTTTCTACGGGTTCTTATCAACTGGAAAAAAACACCAGAGGACAATGGCAAACCCTCAGGAAATTTGCCTCTAAATTCAGCATGCGTGGGACCTAAGATTCAAAGAACACATTTTTATGAAAATAACATTGATATTGCAGTGATTATTAAATTCCTTTATTTAAGATGGGAAGTTGTTCTTTGAAGCTGAGCCTTGTCGAAGAGACATCAAATCTAGTGAAGTTTTGAGCCTGTTTAAGGAGTTTCATGCATCGGCCATGGAAGTTGACACTGGCATTGTAAAGACTCCAATTTCCATGTGTTCAAGATTTTATTGGCATGATATGACTATCGACAAAGAGAAATTGGCATGTAGCCTCATTGTTAACATTATCCTTAAGCTCTAATGTACAATCTTTATATGTCACGTAAAACTGCAATTTTCAAGGTGTCTGAATGTGGCTGATGGCAAAGAGCTAGACTGAGGGTAGTCAAGACACTGGATTGCATCAAGATGACTATCCACTATAATTAATTAATTTTATTAGTTCAATGCCATTTTTGTTAATAAACGTTTACAGTTACATCTCAGTTACTGAATCAATGCATGCCACACTGCTTTGATGCAGTAATTAATGTAAATGGAGGCCCAACCAAGTATTGATTGCATAGAAATGGACATACTTTTCCGAAACCTGCCATTTCTGTTTTAAGTATCCTTTTTTCAATTTCACTTCCTGAAATGAGTGACAAAAAAGTATTGAACTTTTTCACAGTATTCTAATTTTTTTTAGATGGTAATATATCACCTACAGGTATCTTCAGGTATCTGCTGTGTGGGAGCTGATAGGTATCAAACTGACAGGTCCACTTCCCCAGACATCTTCTAAATTCCTGTACATATTCACCGCAAACATTTCTGGCACAACTTCACCTACTTCCAAGGTGCATGGAGAGGATGAAACAATTCACAATGCAGGAACTCCAGCAACACTTAAGGGAAGAGGAACAACTTTATTGACTGACCAGTCCGTTTCGGCTTGTGGCTTTCATCAGGGTCATAGTAAAAGATTGTTACTAGTTTGCTTAAATAAAAGACACTGATAAAAAGTCAGAGCTCTATTGAGACAAGTATTCCTCAAACCTTAACTAGTAACAACTTCATTAATTTTTTCACAAATAAAATTTTAACCATTATTCATTATCACAATAACCAAATTATTCATAACCTTCTCACAGACATAACATTATTTTCAGCTACTTTTGATACCATTGATATTTATTCAGACTCCAATTGAGTTTACTGAGTTAACTTCAGTAATTAATTCCTCTAAACCTTAGACACAATTCCTACAACACTGCAAAGAAGTCCTACCATTAATCCATGCTTCAATCTTAAATATGATCAAGCTTTTAATGGGCTACGTACTGGGAGTGAGACAAAACATTTTTTGAGCATGCAATTTATTGAAAACTACATTTAAACTGACACAGGCTCTCTAAGGTCAGAGAAGGGTCTCAGTATCTGTCTAACCCACAGCACCTGAATGTCTCTAACTCACTCACTCACTATATCTATCTATCTATCTATCTATATATATATATATACATATATATATCAAATAAAGACATTTCCATCACAGCAACCACATGAGAAACCCTCAGAGGTTCAACTACACCACTCTACACCTTACCCCCACCACAGAGAGCCAGTGAGCCCCCTTCACATTATCTGCCAGTCCTAGAAGAGCACCGCTGATAAAAATTGGAGCTCCAGCAAGCTCTACAAGCCGAACTGGTTGAGCTCAGAGAAGTTAAGGATGATATGAAAGGGATGATAGGATCAGTCCACCACAGTAGTCCACTACGACTCAGACGAGGCCCTCCAATGTATGGACCACCCCCTCTTCCTGTAGAAGGGGAAAAGGATAATGATGACTGTTTGCCTATTTGACTTATTACAACCGCAACAGATAAGACCCGGGGATGGAAAAGAAAAAGAATAAAGAGAAGTTGGGGAGAAGGTTAACAAAAGAAGAAGGAGAGAAAAAGAACCCCCAGACGCCTCAACCCCCATATAGCTTCTAATCATTTTCTAATCAAGGTTTTTAAACAGAAGTCCAGAAGTGTTGTCCAAGCTCACTGATCGATCTGCCTCCCATTTTGCAATAGGAAGGGATATAGATTCATATATTTTATAGAGAGTGTCTTGTATATTTTAGACAACAACTATGGGGCTTTCGAGACTAAGAAATTGTAACACTCTTGATGGTGTTTGTAATTTGACTTGATTAAGCTTAAATTTCATTTTTTACTATAGATTTAATTTGTTGATATTCTAAAAATCTATTCTTGTTAATCACATATTGTAACTAATCTGTCAAATGGAATAAAGTCCATTCCTTAAAATATATGTTCAAAGTAATTTTATTCCTTTACAACTCTAATATATCATATTATTGTTCAGTGTATCAGTTCAGTAATCAGTGTATGTTTGCATTGGATTAACAAAGACTGAGTCATTTTTAGAAACTCCCACCATGCTGCAAGAGAGGGTTAAGAGCTGATATTAATGCTTTGAAAGTATACATGTTGTTTGATGTTTAAGCTAATAAATGCTAGATCCGAAATCCCTATATTATTGCATAGTGCCTGTTCTACGTCTAGCCAGGGCTCATCTAAGAGGCTATGTTTTAACTATCCTGAGATTTATTGTAACCTGTTGGCTAAGAAGTAGTGGTGAAAGTTATGCAGATCTAGTTCTCCTCTATCCCTAAAAAGCGCAAACAGTGAGGGGGAGAGTGGGCATCCCTGCCTGGTGCCCCTCTGGAGACAGAAGCTGGACAATGTTTGGTCATTTGTCCTGACACATGCTGTTGGGGAACTGTTTAATATTTTCAAACAGTTTATGAAAGAGGTCCCCAAAATCAAATTTATGTAAAGTTGCAAATAAAACTTCAATTTTGATAGTTTCCTATCAAATGCTTTTTCTGCATCTATATTTGTGGACTGCCAATTACACTGTACTGAGCCTGTCCATTTCTTCATTTAGTCCAAAGTGTAGGTCACCCCCAAGAACAAGTGAGCAATGTAGGTGTTCAGAGAGTGCAGTAAAAAAAAAGCATGGAAGATTGAGGGGTCATCAACATTTGGGCCATATACACTGACAATACATAACGTTTGTTATATAGATAATTTAATTATTAGAAATCTACACTCTGGATCTATAAGTGTGTTGAGTACTGTTAAATTAACAATTTGATGTATTAAAATCGCTACTCTTTGCCTAGAGTAATAGAAGGCTGAGAACACATTAGGATACTCAGGTGTTTCAAGTTCATCTGTAGCTGTGACTATGAGCCTGTGACAGGTCTATGACTCAACGTTTGCCTGTAGTCTTTTAAGGTGGATAAATATCATTAACCTTTTTTTCTGGAGCCAAATAAAACACATTCCATGTGATAAGCCTTAGTGTGCCCATAGTTTGTGTGTGTAGCTAATGTTGCACACTGCAAGTGACGCTCAAATGAATGAAAAAAAAAACAAGTCCATCAGGTGTAAAAAAGTGTGGCGTGAGGTTCAATAAGAGTGCAGTATGTAGACCTGAGTGGTGCTTGGTGTTGTCTGATTATATGTGTGCCCATTAACTTATATGAGCAAGTGTGTGCGTGCCTGTGTGTGTGTCCTATATGTGTCTGTGCGCTGTGGTGCTGTAGTGGACGTGCTGATACTGAGTGTGTGTGTGTGTGTGTGTGTGTGTGTGTGTGTGTGTGTGTGTGTGTGTGTGTGTGTGTGAGTGTATGTGTGTTTGGTGCAGAATGGGGGTGAACGTGACACACTGGAGCCACTAATTTCAGTGAATGTCTGACTCATGAAATGTATGATTTTATAAAAGACGCTGACTAAAATAAATTTTAAAAAATAAATAAATGGTGATTGACAAACATTATGAAATGAAAAAGAAAGTATTCCTCTGTATTTGAATTAAAAAGGAATTATGTTACAATAAATGTTCATGTGAAAATGTGCTAAAGACAAATCTAACTGAAATACATAAACTGAATGAAACAGAGTGAATTATATCCATGTGTGACTGAATGTTTAAATGTGATGTGAATGTAAACTCTCTATGTTAAAAATAACAAAGAATATGTAACAAAGTGGTTTTAAAGGTTAAACTTTGTGTTAAAGTCAGATAAACAGGGAGCGATAGATAAGGTGTGGGTGGACACTGGATGATTAGGTGTAAACAACTTGATTGAATGACCAAAATATGAAGATGTGATGTCCAGTGAGAGAGGCGCAGGAGAAAAGTGGGGTGTAATAGAGATTTGGGGTTCTTTCCTTTTGTCTTCTGTGAGATGAGCAGTTCAGAAGATTGGATCTAAGAAGTTCAAGTTAAAATTCCAGCAGGGATGTGAGTGTGAAAACAGCAGCCCAATCTGTGAACCTGTGAATTGATTTTGTAATTTTTGGCTTTCCATCTGCTCATTTTTGCCGTGTTATGTGGTTAATTCACAAGGATTTTGGTTTACATTATACTTCCACTGGATGCCCAGCTGCTTTCCTGTTTGTAGATGATCATCAACTCGGAACAAAGGGATAAGTGCATCTTTAGGTCTGGTTGTGCTCATCTTTTCTCCAACCTCTCTTCACCAAAGATAAGAACAAAATCAGCATTAGCTGTTAGTTAGGTTAGTTAGATAAGTAGAGTTTAAGTGATTTGATTATTGTTTTGTGATTATTAGTATTTGATTTTGCTTTGCTCCTGCTAAATTGCGTTAATAAAATCCCTGGCAATTAAAGACTAAATTGTGGACATTCACTTTTTAACCTTTAGTGAAACAGTAAAGTTTTATTCTTTATTAGTCCAAATAGCTCTTACAGGTTACTCTAGCCATAGTAAAAATAATCTTTCCTTGGAGGCTGCTGCCCACGCTACTAAAAACATCCCAGAAATTACCATGTGCCAATTACCAAGTGCCATGATTAATAGGGGAGCTACCATTAATGGGTGGGACTAATGGATTTCACATGCAAGATTTCTTCTTCTAAGGGTTAGCGGGGAAGACACCTTGACAATTTTAAGGTAGTTAGTACTGGTAGTTAGCACATCAGCTTCAGCTGAACTCTGCATAACTGCTGGGTAAGCCTCATAGGATCAGAGGATAGGGCTTCTTTATTAGAGAACCAAAAGCAAGTATAAGTTTTCAATTTCGGGTCCTCTATCAGTGACCATGGAGCTTGAAGGTCCTGCATAATATCTTTGCTGTTCCTAGGACTGTGCTCTTCTAGACAAAGATCTTAGATGTTGTTCCTGGGATCTGCTGCAGCTACTCGCCTAGCTTGGGGGTCACTGCACCCAGTGCTCCAATTACCACTGGGACTTCTGTTTCTTTCACCCTCCACTGGTGCATTCCGGAGGCGGTCGCATCTTTCTCCTTCTCCCACACCTTATCTTTCCTGCTTGGCTTCTCATGTCCTTGTCTAGTCTCGTCTAACTTTAACCCCTCAGAGAGTCTCTCAGTATTGTTCTCTAAACTCGAAGAATAATGGATTTGATCAAATGGTCTCTCAACGCAATTGACACCCTTTTCTTGACGAGAAGCCTGGCCTCGGGAGAGCCCGATTGTACTGCAGGGACGTTTCCTGGTGGATACACGATGGACGGGTGGAGCAATTGGTGCGTTGTGTGCCTGGCAGGACTGTCGATTGAGGACATAGAAGATATCTACCTATTCAGAATCATGATAATAGGGTTCTTGCTGATCGGAGCTGGCTTGGCCCTGGCCCTGGCCACCTGCATTGACTGCTGACTTTCATTTAACTGGGTGAAAGGACACTCTCTCTCAGTTGAACATAGGACACACACACATACGCATGTACACTGACACACCCCCACCACCACCACCACAATTGCATGTCGTGTCTTTTTATGGTGTAAGGTGTGAAGATTCATGTGCTTTTGTGCTGAGGGGTTTTTTTTTCTATTCTCAAACTGCTCTCCTCTGTGGAGATCAGTCTGGGTGGAGTACTTTTTTTCCCTCCTCCTCTCTCCCCGCATGTATTGTGTATTTCATTGTTCTTCTCATGCCACCCTTTTCTGACCTGTCTTCTCAATGTGATGTTTGTGAAATGTATGTATGGTCGGAAGCGGTCCAATTTTCACTGCATGTAACATGTACGTGTAACATTGCAGTGACAAATAACCTCGGGACTTCCAGGCCACACTCGGCACAGGATTATCTGTTCGGAGCATGGCCTGGAAGTCCTGTCCCGTAGGGCATCTGAGAATGACCAAGCTAACGTCCTGTGGGACTTTCAGATACAAACGGACAAATGGTGATGGCTAACCAACCGGACATAGTAGTGGTAGACAAGCAGAGGAAGAAGGTTATAGTGATAGATGTAGCTATACCAAGTGATGGCAACATCAGGAAAAAGAAACGCGAGATGCTTGTGAAACCACAAGGGCTGAGAGAGGAGCTGTAGAGGGGAAGGCAACAGTGGTTCAGGTGATAATCGGAACACTTGGGGCAGTGACTCTCAAACTGGGCAAGTGGCTCCAGCAGATCCAGGGACCAATATTCAAGATCTCTGTGCAGAAGAGTTCAGTCCTGGAAACAGAAAAAATAGTGCACAGGACCTTCAAGCTTACAGTCTTCTGCAGGCTCACAGGGCGGGTGGGGAATTTTTTTTTTTTTTTTAAATGATCATTATGTGCTGTCTGGACCAAAGACAGCACACAATGACAATCACCACAATTCTTGCTCATCACCAGACTCCAGTGGTGGTGTGATTTATACCGCTGTATAAAGAGCTTTATACCGCTGTATAAAGAGCTTTATACAGCGGTATAAAGCTCTTTATCCTGTTCATAACATTTTGTAGCCAAAGGAATCGCATACATTGCAGTAATTGAGTCAACCATGAACTCTTCTGTGTGCCAAAGTATTCTAGGGTCAAATGTGAAACCATCTGTCCAACAGCTAAGTCTTGGCTTAAACTGAGTGATGCAACAGGACAATGATCCCAATCAAAAATGAAAATCTACAACAGAATGTACTGAAAAGAAAAAAAAGTAAATGTTTTGCAGTGACCCAAAGTCCAGAGCTCAGCCTGATTCAAAGGTTAGTATAAGCAAATGCCTGCAATCCTCAATGAACTCAACACTGTCAAGAAAAAATGGTTCAAATTCACCCACAAGCTAAGAAGCTGATAAGTTACAGAGAAGATAGATCAAGTTATTGGTTCTAAAGGTGGTTCTACAAACTATTGAATAATGGAGTATAATTATTTTTCACGGAACTCTAATCAGTACTGTTAAAACTGTCTTTTTCACATGACTGTATGTGGTCAGTTTTGTCTATAAAATATTTCTTAATTTATTGGTAAAACCCAGTTCAGTAGTTATTGGTGCCAGATGGGCTGGTCTGAATATTTCAGAAACTGCTGATCTACTGGGCATATTTACACACAAACTAGGCCTTACAGAGAATAGTCTGAAAAAAAAAATCCAGAGAGTGTCAAGATTCTTGTTAAAAATGTTTTGTTTATTGTAAAGGTCAGAGAAGAATGGCCAGACAGTAATTCAAGTTCATAGAAAACCAAAAATGACATGGAAACATGGATTAATCCTGCTGTGTATCAGCGGTTTAGGCTGCTGTTGCTGGTGAAATAGCATGAGATATTTTGTTGGCATACTTTGGGTCCTCTGCTACCAAATGAGCATCATTTAAATTCCACATCCTACCTAAGTATTGTTGGTGACCACAGGATTTGTGATGGCTGTTTCCAGCAAAATAACACACCATGTCACAAAGCTCAAATAATCTCAAACAGTTTTCTCTCCCTAATCACCTCTGCTGCACTCCGGTTCCACCTCCTTGGAGGAAGCGTCAGTGTGGGTGGCGGAAACGCAGCGGTAAGCTGATGAGGCTGAAGGCTGAGCATTCTCTGCTTATTTCAATCAGAACTTTGGCATTCCTGAGTCTGTATCTTCAGATTCATACGTGCTCAGTTCCTGGTTTCATTCCACCTGCAAATGTATTAGATGCTGTGGCCCCATTTAAAACCAGCCTAAAACTAAATCTGAGCCCTGGCTAAATGACACAATTCATGCTGTCAGACGTGAATGCTGAAAAGCTGGAAAAAAATGGAAAAAAGACAAGCTGCAGATGTTGTTTCAAATATATTATTTGATTGTTATATAGTGTTTTTCTACTCTCCCAGAGCGCTGGCTTTATACAACATGGCTCATTCACGCATTCACATCCACTAATACTAGCAGTGCTAAGATCCTGTGATACTTCCAGATACAGACAGACAAACTGGTGATGGCTAACCAACCGACCATAGTGGTGGTGGACAAGCAGAGGAAGATGGCTGTAGTGATAGATGTAGCTATACCGAATGATAACAACATCAGGAAGAAGGAACATGAGAAGCTAAAGAAGTACCAAGGGCTCAGAGAAGAGCTCCAGAAGATGTGGAGGGTGAACAGTGGTCCCAGTGGCTCCAACAGGTCCAAGGAACAACACCTGTGATCTCTGTCCAGAAGAGCGCAGTCCTACGAACAGCAAAGATGCTGTGCAGGACACTGAAGCTGGAAGGTCTCTGGAAGAGTACCACGACTTAAAGAATAAAGACAGCCCGCAGGGTGAGAGGGGATTTTTTTTAATAATTGACCCATCAGCCCAGAATTGTGTCAGCTCACCAGGCAAATGCCTAGTATGTCAGATTACAAGTCCAGCCCTGGCTCAGGCCCTTAGGTCCAGTGAAAGGAACTCTAAATGCTTCACCATACCAAGACATTTTGGACAACTTCATTCTCCCAACTTTGCAGAAAAATTTTGAAGATGGCCCCTTCCTGTTCAAACATGGACCTGCAGAGTCCATAAAGACATGGATGAGCAAATTTGGTGTGAATGAACTTGAATGGCACAAAGTCCTGACCTGAAACCGACAGAACACATTTGGGATGTGGAATGGAGAAGAAGCATAGTGTTACAGATTAAGAATTAGGGTGGTGTGTAGAACTAAAGTAACTACAGAGGGATAAAGCAGAAAAGAAATAACGTGAAGATTGAAAGGAAAGCTGTTAAAGCTGGGTTAAAAAGAGAGGTTATGATCAGTGAGCAGCAGCAGGCTTTATATTGCTGCTCACTGATCATATGCAATGTTTGCTGTTAAAGTGTTGATGCAGAAGTATGGAGAAGGTCAGAAGGAGTTTCGCTGTATCTTTGTGGGTCTAGAGAAAGCACATATTAGGGTACCAAGAGAAGAACTGTGGTACAGCATGCAAGTATGTGAGGATGTTGCTGGACATGTATGAAGACAGCAAGTCAGTGTTGAGGTGTGCGGGAGGAATTACAGGTGGGTTCAAGGTGGGGGTGGGACAACATCAGGGATCTGCTCTGATCCCACTGCTCTGCAGTGCTGATGGAAAGCTTGACAGATGAGGCTGGGCAGGAATATACATGGATTATAGTGTTTGCAGATGACATTGTAATCTATATTGAGAGCGGGGAGTAGGTGGCTCCACCAATCCTAAAATGTATATACAGTTTTAGAACAACATATGCACCCATCCAGATTAAACCTTTTTCAGATGTATAATTCATATACATGATATTCAGCAAGATAATGCTAAATGCTGTACTGCATCTACTAAAACACTATGGTTTCATATTAGAAAAGTTGTTGGACTGGCTTGCTTACTTCCAGACCTGTTGGCAACTGATAACATCTGGCCCATCATGAATCAAAAAACATGACAAAGAAGACCCAGGACTGATGAGCAGCTGCATTTTTCTTAAAATGGACCAGTTCCTCAGTTTAAACAACTACATTCTGTAGTTTACGTTTTACACAGTGCCTGAAGTGTTTTGGATTGCCTTTGTTTTAAGAATAAAAATATTACTTAACTTCAGTTTCTAGTGCCAAAAGGTAATAGGATGGCATTAAAGAAAAACACTCTAAAGTCCAAATGCTTACAGATTAAAGAGAAATAAGGTAAAGAGAGATCAATTTCAGATCTTTTACTAGAAATACTGAAGGACAAACAAAAGATGCTGAAAAGGCTTCAGGGACCTGTTTTTGCTTTGCTGTGTTCTTGAATTTATTGCCATTGTTACCATATGTACTTTTTCTTTGAGAATGTGAACTGCTGTGTGTTGTGTTTATTTTGTTGTTGTTTAAAACAAATTTTTAAAAAAACAAGCAAAAAACAAAAGCAGCACATCTCTTCTTGGGGAAAAGAAACTTTTATTCACTTTCATGAAAATGATTCAAGTTCTTCGCAGTGCTGGGAAGACAGTACTTCTGAAATATATATCATGACAATATATATTTTAAGAAAGGGCATAGCAAACAGTTTAGCAACTGGCAGTCAAGCTTAGCTGGTACTTAAAACTGTGCAATCTAATGTCAAAGTACTCTAGCAGTTAGTTAGAACACTCCAGCAAAAAGATATATCATCAGTCTTTAGGGAAATTTGAGATATTGCATAATGCCACCAGTCAGTTATCAGTCTACTATACATGCATTTGATTCAGCGCAGGAGCCACATGGAAATATTTCTGATTTTTTTTCCCGTTCTTACCCATTCATTTAAATTTCATCTCCACAGTTTTCTATTTGGCATTTTAAGTGATGAGTTTCTTCCTTTTGTATGATTATATCTTTATATACTGGAATGTTACTGACTGAGCTGATTACACTTTATGTTAAAAAAGTATAGATAGCATGAAGTTTGATAAAAAAGCACATAGTACAAGTACACATAGTACAAGTCTTTTTTTACATTTTCTGCCAGAGAGGATTCATAAGAACTAATAAATGTTTTTGAACATTTAACTTTTGAGTAGTTTTTCTGTAATGTAATGTTATGCTATGTAACATTAACTCCTTGCATTTTGCATACAGTTTTTCAAATTAAGAAAAAAAAAGAAAAATATTATGTGTGTATTAAAAAATAACAGTGAAATATTTAGCAGCAGCAATTGTTCCTTGTTTTGTAATAGGAATGCACACAGGACAATAAGCATAAATGTCAAGTCTCTAGTGAAATGTAGGTATCAAAAAGATCACACTAGAACAAATAGTTTATACACTGCCCAAAAAATTAAAGCACCATTTTGAAAATGCAATAGATCTAAATATGGATTCAAATGCACCCCAAAAATCAAAGTGAAAAAATTATGCTGCCAGCTAGTTCATTTTGACAAAATTTAATTCCTGCCACTCAACATGGTAATCAGTAGTTAATATAGGCCCCACATGCTTGTCATGCCTGACAATTCCTAATGAGATTCCTAATGAGACGACGCATGGTGTCCAGGGAGATCTCCCAGATCTGGACCAAGACATCACTGAGCTGCAACCTGGCACCGTTGGATGGACTGAAACATGAAATCCCAAACAAGGTTATTATAGTTTAAGTGTATAGCCTAAGTGTTTATTCACATCTAGTTATAGTTTTAAACTTAGCTTTAGTTAACTATAATAATCTTGGTCCCAGGTAGTTGGCTACATACCACAGGCCTTCAAGCTGGGAGTAGTTAAGCCGTTATTTAAAAGGTTATCACTTGAACCAGCTGTCTTAGCTAATTATAGGCCAATCTCCAACCTTCCTTTCATATCAAAGATTCTTGAAAGAGTAGTTGTCAAACAGCTAACAGATCATCTGCAGAGGAATGGCTTATTTGAAAAGTTTCAGTCAGGTTTCAGAGCTCATCACAGAACAGAAACAGCTTTAGTGAAGGTTACAAATGATCTTCTTATGGCCTCTGACAGTGGACTCATCTCTGTGCTTGTCCTGCTTGACCTCAGTGCAGCGTTCCATACTGTTGACCATAATATTCTATTACAGCAATTAAAGCATGCTATAGGTATCAAAAGTGCTGTGCTGCAGGGATTTGAATCATATCTATCTAACAGACTCCAATTTGTTGATGTAACTAACGAAACAGAGTATCATTAGTTATGGACGCTACAGCTTTGTGTACTAGGACGAATTCTGTTTACATTATCCATGCTGCCTTTGGCAGTATCCGTAGAAGGCATAGTATACATTTTCACTGCTTCACTTTATGTATCCAAGAAGTTAGATAACACACACCAACTAGTTAAATTGCAGGAATTCTTTGTAGACATAAAGACCTGGATGACCTCTAATTTTCTGTTACTGTACTCTGGCCTAAAAAAAATGTTAGAAATATGGTATCTAGCCGGATTCTTGCTATGGATGGCCTTAAATCACAGGGCACTAGTGGTGGACCTACCATTAACACTGTGAGGAATATTGAAGTCATTTTTTACCAGGATATGTCCTTCAATGCACATATTAAACAAATATGTAGGGCTGCTTTCTTCCATTTACACAATCTCTCTGAAATTAGAACGATTCTGTCTTAGAGTAATGCTGAAAAACTAGCTCATGCATTTATTACTTCTAGATTGATTACTTGTTCTAGATTACTTGTTGTTCCTAGAGTATTTAAAAGTAGAATGGGAGGGAGAGCCTTCAGTTTTCAGGCCCCTCTTCTGTGGAACCAGCTTCCAGTTTGGATTCAGGAGACTGACACTATCTCTACTTTTAAGATTAGGCTTCAAACTTTCCTT
>VUQG01026163.1:0-71849 GCA_015106755.1 Etia nguti | reverse complement strand
ACTCAAGTGCAACTAATAAACATTCACACACATTCACACTCCGATGAACGCATCGGAGGGCAATTTGGGGTTAGTATCTTGCCCAAGGATATTTCGCATGCAGACTGGGGGAGCCAGGAATCGGCTACTTCCAATCAGTAGCTGATCTGCTCTACCACCTGAGCCACAGCCACCCCTGTATGAAGCTTATTAGACATTATGAAACAGATGATAATCAAAAGTGAATTTTGCCAAAGTGCTTAAGATACTTTTTAAAATTATTTTCTTAAAGAAATCTACTACATCATGTGTAATTTTAATGTCGTGTGTAATTTCCATTGCAAATATTAATCACAGTTAAATTAAGAGGGGATGGAGCTGTGATGTCATCACGTACACTGCCGTTCCAACTGTAGAACGTTCGCGCTGCGTTCTCGGGCAGTCTGGACTCCCGTGTGAACTTACGAAGTCCGGACCAGCGAGAACACGAGTACGGACTGGCGTGCATGAGTATTTGAAAACGGCCTAACAGTCTGCAGTCTATGAACTAACCTCAGCTAACGCCAGCTAACAATGTTAGCTCGGTGGCGAGTAGCCTTCATTAATAGTAATAAAAATCACACAGCAATAGTACATCGAAGATACTGAAGTTTCGCCCATTCCATTCTTCTTATGAAGTGGTGTCTGAAATGCATTCCTGCCCATGCACTGCTGGCTCTGGGTCCATTGTGTAACTGAGGCCACCAACATTAACAGGACGCTTACATTAGAGCCTCTTATTGCATGTTTTGTTTGGGTTTCCAGCAGTCAGAATCAGAGAAACTTTATTAATGCCAGATTAAAATTGAGTTAAAAAAAAAAAAAATTAAAGAAGGGCTGCGGGTCATACTTGAACCCGGGCCGGCTGCTCTCAGCCATACGATATATGACTACATGCTCATCCAACTGAGCTAAACCTGCGCCCGACGTCGTTTAATCACCAAAATTGGAGAAACCATAGAGAGGGGCTAGTCTAACATATGAAACAGGAAATGAACGCCGTAGGGACAGTGACCCTAGCCGCTTAGTGAAAAAACAGTCAGAAAGGACGAGGAGGGAAAAAGTGGCCTCAACTTATAAAACCATTCCTGTTTTGGGTGTTGTCTCATTGTTGCTTCTGTAGTGCACCTGTTGTTAATTTCATTAACACTAAATCAGCTAAAACCAATTATATATATATATATTTTTAAAAATTCCCCGCTCGCCCCTGCGGGCGGTCTGTCTTTCAAGCTCAGGTCCTCTACCAGAGGCCTGGGAGCTTGAGGGTCCTGCGCAGTATCCTGGCTGTTCCTAGGACTGTGCTCTTCTGGACAGAGATCTCCGATGTTATTCCCGGGATCTGCTGAGCCAATCACCTAGCTTGGGAGTCACTGCACCTAGTGCTCTGATTACCACTGGGCCCACTGTTACCTTCACCCTCCACATTTTCTCGAGCTCTTCTCTGAGCCCTTGGTACTTCTCAAGCTTCTCGTGTTCCTTCTTCCTGATGTTGCTGTCATTCGGAATCGCTACATCTATCACTATGGCTGTCTTCTTCTGTTTGTCTACCACCACTATGTCCAGTTGGTTAGGAACCACCATTTTGTCCGCCTGTATCTGGAAGTTTCTGCAGTTTAAATGTGCAGTGGTTTCAGGAAATAACTGTAATATATTTGAGAGTATTTTTAAAAACTATATCTGTCATGAAGAAAAAATCAGTGGGTTTGCCATTGTCAAAAACTATCGTCCCTGCAGAAAACATTTTTTGCAAGTTCTCATTAAAAACAAGTGTCCTAGTTTGAAGATATTTGTTTGTATTAAACATATGAAAGATAGAAAAGACAAATGTTTAGAGCTTTGCCATTAATGACATTGTCCACTGTTATATGTGCTGTTTCAGAATCTTTACTTTCACCGAGAAACCCTCACTGATCAAAGGTTTCTATACAAACAGGTACATAAAGATTGGAGACAAGGAGTGCGAGTACAATCCCAGTTTCCGTCTCATTTTACACACCAAGCTTGCCAGCCCCCATTATCAGCCAGAGCTGCAGGCCCAGTGCACCTTAATAAATTTCACAGTGACCAGAGACGGTCTGGAGGACCAGCTGCTGACTGCCGTGGTCAGCATGGAGAGACCTGATCTGGAACAGCTGAAGGTGAGAAAGTCAATGTAGGCAAGGAGCAGCACTGCCTGATACAACTGTTTGACAACAAAGGGGAATTTTGACAGATTCATTTTCATCCAACATGTTACAGGAATGTAAAAGTGAACCTGAGCAGACATGAAAGGGGCATCTGTCACACTGCTCAGATGTTATCAGAGAACAAACAAGCATTCCACGTTGGACTCTTTGAGTTTCTCTCTTAACATCTTTTCTGAGCAGGTATAATTAAAAGACACAGTCAGAGGAGTCAGGGGCCTCCTGGAGCTGCACATAACACTCTTGCTCGTCATTATCCATCCTTAATGCTTCTCGTCAGCAAGAAAAGATCGTCTGTCTTTAAACATCACAAGGTCTGGGCTCTTTGATTCCAAAACAATCAGCTAGCATCTTTGATTAATGGATGGTGGATGTGGGATAATTATGAGGCTTAGGATGGCGCACTTATGGAGACTGCACGGCTGTGAATCTGCACATCGGCACCTGTGTTTTCCCACGGCATGTGTATGAGCATGAAGTCATTTAAATTAAACGTTTTTAAATGTACACCAAATGGTGGTTTAAATTCAAAGTATATTAACATCCATTTTCAGGTATGGTCATGTTCACAGTTTCTTAGCAGTGTTCCAATAGTGTTTTCTTAGGGGAGTTGTTGAAATTAATGTGACACACAAACATTTGTCCAGAGCTAATTCCCAATTACGGGAAATTTGCGTATTGCTCCGAGAGCACAAATAACACTGAAACAGTTCATTTTGAATGCAGAAATCAATCGGTGTTGTATCAACGCGCTATTTCTCATGCTCTGTCAGTACCTTCTTGTGACAGAGGGGTTCTCTCTGTCTGCGCAGGCTGTCACGTAAGCACACTGCACATTCATTCATTTTTTAATCTTCACCATGATCATGGAGCTACCATTATCCTTCTCTGATACGAGGGTCGCACATCAAAGCAGCAGTATGTGTCGTTTGGACTGATTGCATTTCTGCAACATGTTAGCAGATAGTTGCCTGTTGAGAGTTTCCTCAAATAGACACCAGTAATCAGTTAAACACCTGGTTTCTGAAAATGGTTGAGTGTGTTTCTGAATTGGACACAATGAAATACACAGATTAAGTGCTGATTTTGTTTTGTGACTGGGCATCTGCATTATTTTATACTTGGCAGTACTGTTGTGTTCTGGTACTTCCATGCCCTTCCATATGTGTACCCAGAAAGCTAAAGGTGTGGAGAGAGGAGAAACCATAACAGCAGATATGACAATGATTAAACAGGGTGGCTGTAGCTCAGGAGGTAGTAGGAGGAGCAGGTCAACTAGGCTGGTGGTTCAATCCCTGGCTGCTCCAATCTGCCAAGTGCAGAATATCCTTGGGCAGATAGAAAAACTGAAGTAGAAAAGCATACAAAAAAGTGCTTGTGTGAATGAGGCAAGTTGTGTAAAGTGCTTTGAGTGTTCAGGTAAAGTAGTAAAGCACTATATAAGAACCAGTCCTTTTACCATTAAATCAGAATGAGAGGGGGGACTGAAGATAGGTTGCAAATGTGGGGCAAAGTTTGTTTTGAATAAACTATTACTAAACTTGATTTGCCATAAGTTTCTTGACAATTACTTTAACAGAGATCTTTTCCACAAATAAAAAGTATCCTGCTACGACAGGAGTTGCAGTTGAGTTGAACTGTAATTGCACCAAAACTGCAAAGTCATGTTCCATATAACCAGAAGAGGGAGCTGACCCACACTTTAAGCCAACCCTTTGTAATACATGCAGTCATTCGATCTGTTTGCTGTATATAAGAAAAATCACGTAAATTGCTGACACGTCATAGAGATGTGGCTGTATCCCAAACTGGTCAGATGTAAAGCCTGCTTGACTCCGACAGTGGCAGATGACAGCCTGTTACACTGTTCTCTGATCCTAAAGAAAAGGTGCAGACTGTCACCTTTATTGTATGCAAACATTGATTCTAAAGACATTACAGAACAGTAATCAGTATATGTGATCTCACGCTTTCCTTTTCTTTCTTTGATTTTCACCTTTCGTTTGAGTAAAACAGTCTTTTCATTGTTGGAAACATTGCTTCGATGCAAGGTCGAACAAAAGAAAATGCTTTCATGAACTCAAGTTACCATCTTAAATCATTTGAGGATAGACAATATCAGAAAAAGCATTTGAATATTCCTTGAATAAAACAGTTAATCCTAAATCAAAAAATCCTATTCACTTTGGAAGCACTGACATGTGCTAATTTACCATTGTGTTGCAGTCACCCTGGGTACTGTTCCTTTGACGTGCTGCCGTTTATCATCAAACTTTGAGAATTATGTAATCGTGTCTTGATGCTCTCCGTAAGGAGCTTTAAGCTTTTTTAAGCTTTTTACTTTGGTAGCCTCATTTATGTTCACACATCTCCAAAATCAAGCGAAATGCAGATAGACAACGTTTTAAGGTGTATTTCCCTTTTTAATGTAAATGGCTGCCTTTGTTCTGTAGAGCTATTTTATTTCAGGCAGCAAGGATTAGAAAGCTGCTGTTCCACTCTGTTGATCAGCAGCTGCAGCTGTCCGGCTCAGTACTCAGTACTGTGAGCAATTTACTGCAAGTTCCTGGCAGCTCTGTAGGCAACTTTTGAGAAGTAATGAGCAGCTCTTAGTTCCAATATCCATAGTATGGGCTGAATGGGAATGTTTATATTTAACCCAAAATTCACTTGATCAAAGCTACAGTGCATATCAGCTGCTTGAAACTGATTGGCCGATAGCGCTACTGCACCGCACTAATTAGACGACACATTGACACACTTTCACTGTTCCTTAAATGCAGCTCTTGTTAGTTGAGGAGTGAAGGGGAAATAAGAAATTCCTTCTTGAGAACAAGTGTAGCTGACGGCAGTGACTCAGAGAGATCAGAATGGAAGATACTGTTGGAACTCTGTTAATGGGTGAGGCAGATTTACTCTAACACAATCCTATTTGCATTTTGATGGTTTCTCGAGGTGCCTTTGTTTGTGTTGGGTCTCCGTGGGCAGCTCTTTGCTCCAACCTGTGGGCTTTCATCCAAAGTCAAATCAGCATTTTTAATAAATGAAGATGGGGATAGAGAAGTTAAAAAAGCCAAAATGCCAGAGTTATTTTAAGCCTTATGCCCCCTCAGCAAAATCCAATCGAGAAGAAATAAAATTTGATTTAATGAAGCTTGTTTAATTAGCATTTCACTGAGATTGGAAGATGACAAAAAAAACAAGATCTAGAGCTCACTTACCATTTTAATTAACACTGAAAGTTGAAGGTGGGTGGTGGTTGGGGTGAGGGTGAGGGTGGGGGTGAGTTGTTGCTGGCTGTGTTCACTCCCGAGCCCCCTCCTATCAAAACGTGCCCGACAGAATGAAGTGCTGAATGGCTCTTTGTTGTCAGTAAACAACCCGGAGTGATAACAATCATCAGATTGATGAGGGAGTGCAAATTGGCTGTACCTGTTTATATTCTTCGAATGACTCTGTGCCATTATACCTTTAATGAGGTTAGCGTTGCTACTGAGCCGTAAGATGACTGCTGGGTGAAAGCGCTCTCATTTAAGCAAAGCCAAAGATGGAGCTAAGGAGCTTAAAATGTCAAGTTGCCTTTTTGGAGAGTGCACAGGGGGATGAGTCTACAACCTTTTACCACAATAACTACGTCGTCTGGTCCTCCCTAAGCACATGCAAGTGTGTTTGTGTGCGTATGTGTGTATGCTTGCGTATTCGTTCCGGCGCAGGCCTTTCGGCATTAATGAGAGCTAAAATGCTCCACTTCCTAAATTACCTTAACAGGGCTGCTTGCTGGCTCTCGCTAATCATTTGCCTAAAAAAAATGATAGATGTAATATCTCATTTTAATCCCAATTAGAGTGTTCTGCTGACTGGTTAATTGTTTGTTTTTCCAAAGCAAGGGTAATTACAAGTACAATGTGCCAGAGGAAAGCTAATCGTTAAAAACTGACTCATTACTGGATCCAGTTGGGAATGTTTTAGCGTGGATAGCTTTTCCCCGCAAGAGCATAGAGTGCAGGCAAGTAGAAGGTCACAGTTGAGTCACTCAGGCAAATATCTCCAGTTAAATGTCTACCACTCAAACCCAGGCTGTTTTCTTTTCTTTTCCAACCCCACACATGTCAGGTTCTTCCTTATAATGCCACGACTCATTTCTTTTTTCTCTGTGTGCAACTTTTCTGTTACAGAGTTGGAAATAACATAACATTTAAAGCATATGGGATTCAACAAAACAGAGGCTCAATTAGTTTTAACAATGGTGTGAAATACCTCTCATCACAACAGTAGGAAACGCTGTCATAAAGAGAACAATTAAGCATTGTGATCTCTTAAACTATCTGCTCCCCTTGCGCGATCTAAGCCAAGTACGTCTTTTGTCATGTGTGAGTTTTGCCAGAGGGAGAAGGAACAGTTCCACCCCCACCCCCTCTCTCCACCCAGTCAGCATCCTCTGTGATTACAAGTGGGCAGAAACAGCACTGCCAGAAACGTATTACCAGCCGTCTGTCAGGGATCACGACACTCAAAAAAACCCTGTGCTATTATCAGTCACCGACAACGCTCCAAGTAGGCAAATCTCACAACAGCCCACCCTCCCGTAATTACAACAATTCAAAGGTCGCGGAAGCTTCTATTAAGGGAAACTTCAATAAAACTAAGTCATTAATGGGCAAAAACAAGGAGCTGCAACAGAATATAATGAAGGACAGGGCAGGATGAAGCCCTGTCTACTTTGTTCTTCCAATGCCTCTCAAACACCAGGCTTTGAAAAAAGTGAAAGTTTCTCTCAGGTGCTTTTTTTAAGCCAAAAGAAAGACCAAAAAAAAAGGAAAACTGCTAGATTGAAAACTTTGTTAGAACACAGACTGCTCTAATTCATTTGGGGAGCTAATAACCCTATTATTGCACTGCATGATGCCTGCATTGGTACATAATTGTAAACACGGCGTCTCGTAAAAGATAAGATGTGTGTGTAGTTCCCCATCAAAGCGCCCTCCCATCTTATTCAAATCGACGGCCTCATCACAACAAGGGTTAGGTGACACTGCAAAAGTTTGATGTTGGCAACCAAACAGAAGCTGGTTAATCCATCCCAGAATACTCCCTTCCTCTGTCCGGACAACTGATGCAGACTGTATTGATTAGTTCTGTCTTTGAGGTTCTTTTTTTTCTGTTTAAAGTTTGACCTGACGAAGCAACAGAACGACTTTAAGATTACTCTGAAGACATTGGAGGACAATCTGCTATCCCGTTTGTCTTCAGCTTCAGGAAACTTCCTCAGTGACACGGAGCTGGTGGAAAACTTGGAGACAACCAAACGCACAGCTGCTGAGATAGAAGAAAAGGTTTTTGTCTTTTATTCTTTTCTCATCTTTTCTCCTACGACACTTTAGATCACAGCCTTCAAATGACAGTGTTACTACTGACTACAAGCTATTGTTAGAGCACTTATGAAATACCATTGACGCCATCTGAAGTCTTCCTGTTTTCCTGCTGCCTGGCAGCTCCGTCTTCAGCATCCCTTGTCCACTATCCCTCCTCTGCTCACGTCCAAACCGTCTCAACATTGGCTGTCTAACTTTGCCTCCAAACTGTTCAACCTGAGCTGTTCCTCTCATGTACTCATTTCTAACCTGGTTGCTCCTAATAAAACTCCTTATATCTTCAACTCTGCCCCCTCGGCCTCCTGTCTTTTTGTCAGTGCCACTGTCTCCAAAGCATGCAATCATAGGAGTTCTCACTACCGTCTTGTAAAACTTCCCTTTTGCTCTTGCTCCTTTCTTCTGTCGCAAATCACCCCTGAAACTTGTGTACTCTCCTTTTCACATCTCTTGTGCACTCTCTGTACTTTGGATGGTTGACCCAAGTCACAGAGCATTTTGCCTGATTGCATCTGCCAACCTGTCACCGGTCTCTGCACACTTTTACATCAGAACTTGTGAAAGTTCAAAACAAGCAGAAAGAAAATGTATTACTGCATTTCCTGAAAACACTGGATTGTTTTTACACTTATTAGAACAAGCAATTTTTCTGCAGTTCCTTTTCACTTTAGAAAATAGTCAATGTCTAAATAAATCTGTACCCTGTAATTATTAAGTATGTATCAAGTATGTACAAAACAGTGCAGTTTGTTTCTAATGTTATCGTTTATGAAATGTAGAATGCAGTATCCTTTTTAGACTGTACTTCTTCCCTTATACCTGTTTGCAGGTGCGGAATAACTGTCACCTAAAGTGTTGCCATAGTCTCAGCTCTCTGGTTCCCTCGCTTTGTTTCTGTATTTCTTGTGGTCAGATTACAAGATCACATCAGCTCAGCGTATGATGTCTGCCAATGATGAATTAGTTTTGAGCACTTCTTAAAAGCTCTGGGGTTTTTTTAATCTTAGAGTGTGCCTTCTGTCTGTGAGGAGATGAGTGCTTCCTTTGCAGATGTTCATTCTTAAACATAATTGCACAGGCGTTTGCTGGTTATTAAAAAAAGCAGCACAATTGTCATGATCCACAGAATGTGAGGACATTTTGAAGCGTGAAATTGCTATAGGTCTGCTCTTCGCTGAAGTATGTTTTATTGGATTGTGCACAAGTTCATCATTAACTGATTGATGGACCTTGAGTATATGCCTGTCTGTGTTGATGTAGTCTTCCATCTATTAGTGTGATTCCGTTTGCACTTCTTTACTGCAGGTAAAAGAAGCCAAGGTGACAGAGACCAAAATCAATGAGGCTCGAGAGCACTTCCGACCAGCAGCAGCACGGGCTTCCTTATTGTACTTCACAATGAACGACCTCAATAAAATCCACCCCATGTATCAGTTCTCTCTAAAGGTACCCTGTCTATTGACCCACCATGTTACCTACCCTTGTCATGGGCCCCCAGTGAGACCCTTCTTTACACTCACTTCTCTGTTGCTTCTCTCCTCCTTCCATTTGCTCACTGTGTTTTATGCTCTTTGCCCCGCTTTTATTGTGTTTGTGGCTCCCTAATGTGGTTATGTAGAGGATAATGTCTTTCATATTGTCAGCCAGGCAGTGCTGAGAGAAGGCAGCCTGAGATATTGTTTGCAATCTCTTCCGACTCCGCAGGTAGTTGCCTCGGCCCGTCTTATTTCCCAACATAATCAAATGAAAACACATTCAGTGTTTATGTACCTTTGACCTTGTGAATGAAATAAAATACATTATAATATGTGTTCTGTATACAACCTCAGAGCTAAGTGTGACTCTGCTAAATGAACAGCAATGACAGCACATTTCCTACAGTAGAAGAGGACAATTATTGTATTTCTCTGGTAATAAGTCATTTTACAGTCGCTGCAAAAAAGTGCACTGTTTCAACGAAGTACAAACTGTTTCTCCAGTAATTCAAACTTTGCATGGTTCAGTATGTTGAAGGATCACAGTACGATGTGATATTGGAATCAGAAGTCAGATCCAGTGCAGCAACAATTATTAGAAAATTAGAAAAGCCCCCTAAACCAGCATAAGTGCCATGAACGTCCCTTAGTTCAGGTTGCTCGGCGATCACAATGCACTGAGATCTTCTTCTCCATGCCCCTCTTTTTCCCTTTTTATGTTTATATATGTTTATGTGCTATTTCTGCATGTTATTAACTGTCTACTCTCACTCATAGTTTATGGTTTGCCCTTGTCTCTCTATGATTTTTGCCCTTTTGGTATTTATCTGGTTGTTGGGTTTTTCTAGCTAATACTTTAGGGTCTTTACCTTATAACAAAAAGAGCTTTGAGCTTTAATTTAAAAATTGGAGCTCTGTAGCACAGATGACCAGATTTTGAAAACATACTACTTATTAATAAGGTAAATTGCTAAAGATTTTTATTTTATTTATTTTTGTATTTAGAAATAATTTTAAATTGTCTGTGTCCATTAAAGTTTTTCATTCATGCTTACCACATTGATAAAATATTTATACATACATAAACGTTGTAATCAATTACAGCTGTCGGCTTTCCTTAAAGAGCCAAAGTAGTATTGATCAGTTCATTCTTAGAACACTGCATCATATCCATCAAGTCAGCTGTAAATGACAAAGACTAATGATATCTAATTTGTACTTAAAGATCAGTATGAACACAACCCAATTACTGAGTTATCATTTGCTTTATTGGATTACACTATGAGTGTGTATCCAACAGTATTATTATTCTTGTGCTTTTAACACTTTGATATCAGACACTGTTTCTGTATTGTACCTGCTCCTGTGCGTCCACAGGCGTTTAGTGTGGTCTTCCAGAAAGCAGTTCTGAAGGCTGAGCCTGAGGAAGGTCTAAAGCAGCGGGTGTCCAACCTAATTGACAGCATCACTTCTTCAGTCTTCCAGTACACCACCAGAGGCCTATTTGAGTGTGACAAGCTCACATACATTGCTCAGCTCGCTTTCCAGGTAGGAAGGTGGATCCGGTTTCATCCTCTGCATGGTTTGTTTTTGAGCACATGTTTGCTGTTGGACGGGCTTCTCCCGAGACCGGCAGCCCTGTTTGGGTTTAATCAAGTAGAAAGGAGATGTGCTTTGTACCGAAAATGCATCATTGTAAAGTTATTCCTGTTTGTTTTGGGCCCAGATACTCCTGATGAATAAAGATATAAACCCCGTAGAGCTGGACTTCCTCCTGAGATACCCTGTCCAACCAGGTGTAACATCACCAGTGGAGTTCCTATCTAACCACTCCTGGGGGGGGATCAAGGTATGAAAAGAGGCAGTGTGAAAGGGCACAACTCGATCTTTTTTTTTCACAGTATCTGAGCAAACCAGAGATATCTGATGTTGTGTTGCTAGACTTCCTGTGTCAAAGATTTCCTCCACCTCTGTGGGTTAACCATCACTTATTTTCAATTTCCTGTTTTCCTTTTTTTTTAATTAAAAAATAATGTTGAATACTAGTGTATAACATGTGTAGCTGGGGAAATAATTATTTGATCTAATGCTGAATTTGTAAGTTTCCTCACTTACAAGCAAATCAACAATCTCTAATTTTTAAGGTAGTTTTGTTTGAATGAAGACAGAAGGATCTTAACCAAAAATCCAGGAAAAAAAACATTACACAAAAGTTAGAAATTGACTACTCTATGACCCAGCCAGAAGTTTGGTTCCCACAGATTGCCTGTGCAACCATGTGGCTCACAGATTACAATCAATCAGTCAATCAATGACAGATACTCCTGATCTGAACTTCTTATGTGCATAAAGCACACCTGTCCACAGAATCATTTTCTACCATTCCAACCTCTCCACCACCATGGTCAAGACCAAAGAGCTGTCGAAGGATGTCAGGGACAAGACTGTAGACCTGCACGAGGCTGGAATAGGGTACTAGAGCATCAGCAAGAAGCTTTGTGAGAAGCTGTTGGTGCAATTATTCAAAAAGTAAAGAGTAGTATATTATATATATATAATAACCATCAATCGTCCATGGAGTGTGGATGATCACGAGAAAGGTGGTGGATCAGCCCCAAACATGGGAGGAGCTTGTTAATGATCTAAAGGCAGTTGGGACCACAGTCACTAAGAACACTATTGGTAACACACGCTGTAAATTATTGAAATCTTGCAGTGTCCTCAAGGTCCCCTGCCTCAAGGCACATATACAGACCCGTCTGGGATCAAATAATTATTTCCCCCAATGTATACCATTATAACATTGCGATTCATTATGATTCATACAGAGACACAGAGAGAGAGAAATATAATTATATATAGATACATATTTGATTTATCAGTCATTGTGTTCTTATTCAGACTCATATCAGAGGTAATTTTTTCAGTGGCAAACCCTTTTTTTCTGTTTCTCAGAAATAATTAAGCCTAGTCCCAGACTTTAAACTTTTTTTCCCATAGTGATCTTCGTGGTTTTGTATTTTGTTTTGTTTTTTCAGTCTGCGCCTAGGCTTAATCCATGTCTGAGAAACGTGCTCACTTTGCATTATATTCAACTCTTCTTGTAAAATTGGAGGTCCTTGATGAAAACATGTTTGTGTTTTTACTAGCAATCATTATCATTCTGTGTTTGTAGGGGAGCCCTGTAACATTTGGTGGCCCAAATATATTTAAAAGCAGTTTTGATTTTCAGAACCTTTCGGTCTCTTCTTGTTGAAAAGCCTGGAGGATTCCTGGAATACACACTAATGGATTGCACCTTTAGTTGTGCAGCCTATCTAGCATATACTCTGTCCTTCCTTAGACTCTTTAAATGCCAGTGTTTCAATATCTGACCATATTTTTCCATCTAAATTTTGTTTTCTTTGCTTTTTCCAGTGCTTTACTGACATTACAAAATTTCATTCGTAGTCTGTAATCACTCTAATATGTTTTCATTTTCCAGTATGACATACTGCTTCACACAGTGTGTAGTATGTACAGTGGATTTTCCCAACAAGTCTGCACTAAAGTGAATGCACATAATTGGAGTGTATATCTCTGTATCACCCAAAACTCCAGTCTGACAGCATGCAATCTCCAGGGCCCCACTATGCTCTGTGACCCCGCTAGATTCTAACACTGAAGGGTACTAGAAGAATAACTCAGTGTCTCTCTTTGTGTCTCAGAGAACAGACGTTTGGTAGCGCAGTCCTGTGGACAGCAGAGGTTTCTTATCTTGTCAGATGAGTTTAGCAGCAAAGTAAACCCTAACTGCAGCATGTCTTTTAGCCCCTCGTGCTCATGAATATTTCACTCTATATCACCTTCAATATTAACTTAACCTAAAACCCCTCTGAGGATTAAGAGATGGCCTTTCTGTAACTGCTCTCAACCTGCTGTGGATGTTTAAGTCCCTGCTAATCAAATTCTGTCACTTGATTTTTCTTATCGTAGTTGGAAACATAATCAGTTGGAAAGATTTAAAGAGGATAACGTCCTCTGATTGCTTGCCCCAGTTGACAATATTAGCAGAGCTGCAATCCCTTGAGTCCCAGTGTATTCTCATTACACTGGGGCTGATAGGTCGCCAACCACCTGTAGTAATTAAACTGAGTCACAGTGAAGGTAATGTGTGCCGAGCTGCTTCTCACTCTGCTCTGTGTCTTCCCCTCATGGCGAGGGGTTGGTTTCATAGAGTGGCACGGGATGTTTTTGCCTTGACACCTTGTATTCTGTGTCTCTGCTGAGGGAAGATTTCGGCATCCTGCTCATAGTTTGCACAGTGCGGGAGACAGCAGAGCCGCTTGAGGCTGTACTGCGTGACACTGCTGTTCTCTGCAGATGAGATGAGGTGTCTGTCAGCTGGGGCATCACAATGAAACCCTCACTGGTTCTGCAAGAGATGCATATTTAGTGCTCCCTTACCCCCTGTCCCGTTATGAAAGCTTTGTGTTTACTCAGCATTTCTGTTTGAATAAATATTATTTATAAGGGCATGAGGAAAGATAAGCACTCTGTTTTTTAGGACTCTCCATATTTTGCAAACAGACTGTCTTTTTTTTCCCTGTGCATTGTGAAATGTCTCTGAAGTGGCCAAGAACTTTAATGTGCATCACCGATCGCAGTGCAGCAGCTCTTTTAACAACATGCACTACCTTTCACTGCACAAATCCTCTTTCTTTTCGAAAACCTCTAGTCTCTTTGCTCCATGGATGAGTTCAGAAACCTGGACAGAGACATTGAAGGCTCAGCCAAACGCTGGAAGAAGTTTGTAGAGTCCGAGTGTCCAGAAAAAGAGAAATTCCCACAGGAATGGAAGAGCAAAACCTCACTCCAGAGACTGTGCATGATGAGAGCCCTGAGGCCTGACCGCATGACGTACGCTGTCAGGTAAGAGGTGGTATCATTTCCCTTTGCTCTGTGATCTGTGAAAGCTCCTACTTGACCTGTTCTGGTTACTGAAAAGGTAAAAAAGTTGAACAACAGAACCTTTGACTTATATCCTGAGATGACAGTTGACTTAGTCACACAGATTTTCAGGGACAATCATCAAACCTAAGTATTAAAATAGAATGTTTGTGTCTACTTGTACCAAATCCAGACCTCAGTTACACTCTGTATTAACAACATGTTCTCATCCTAAAACGTAACATATGACCCCATGTGGCAAATCGTCGGTATGTTACGCTTTCGGCCACCCAACCCATCTGTATGTTACGTGGTCGGAAACATGAGAACTGTTTGGAATGAATCTACACATGTACATTTATTTTTCTTTCTCATCATTAATCGCTTTGGAAAAGACTATCTAATACGATTAAGATTGTGGTTAAGGTTAGGGATAAAGCTATGGTTAGGGTTATGATTAAGGTTAGGGTTAGGGCTGGAATACACGGCCAGAACGTCCGTTACCGCTGGAAGCGTCATTCTATTGGATTCCATCCACAATCCGGCGCATATCATAGGGACCTGGATTGGTACCTTTCACATTCCTATGGAACGCCTCGGGACGTGACAGATCGTCGGTATGTTACGTGTTGGGAATGACGACAGTCTCGTATTAACATACATTAACATACAATATATAAAGTAAAACAACGCCTAGAGTTGAGCTAATCTTACTTCATATTTTGACTATCAGAAAGCAAAAAACAAAAACGTGTGAGATGCAATATTTTAGCACTTTTAAGATGCGTGTGTCTGTGGGGTTTCTTAGATCTTAGTCTTTGGAGATATTAATTAGACAGATTACGTGGTTTTCGATTTGGTCACAAGGGGACTAATGGCTCCACAACAAACATTTCACTATATTCTTGATTTCAGGTTTAATTTCTAATGAACTGGGCAGAAATCATTCCAGTATTTGAGTGAAATTTTAACCAGAAGGCTTAAAGTGGGGAACTAAAGCTGACTCATCTAATGATTATGATGTAAAGTGCATAATATGAGTCTTATGAAGATTGTGGTTAGTTTAATCTGTGTCTAAGGCATGGATAATGCGTTAGCCAGAGGAGGAATTGAGTCATTTTGCTGAGTTCATTACACAGATTCATACCTATAGCCAATAACTATGTAGCTTGTTCATATTTTTGTCTAAGCAATGCGATTACATTAATTTTGAACTGAATAATTGAGCAACTAGATCACTACTTATAATACATTATAATGCAGTTTATCACTCTTGGTAATTTGTTAAGATCAGTGTAAAATATTACACTTACAGTATAATAACCAGTACAACATTGCAATTTAACGTCTCCGAGTTCATGATTTTGTTTTTAATGTGCTGCAGCTTTAGATGGTTAAAACCAGTAGGTGTCAAAAAAAAAAAACACTGACTGATTACAAAATACAGATGTAGCTTCTAGAAGCTCAGAAAACTGAAGCCAGTGTGTGTAAGTGCATTCCCCTTTGCTTGCTGTATGACCTCATTAAATTCTTTCCTTATCAGCTTATGCACTTGGTTTGTAGTTTTATGTCATTTTGAAGACAAAATGATGGTAAATTTGTAAACTGTGGACTTCATTAGTGTCAAAAAGGAAGATAAAGCAGGGTGTGATCATTGGCTAATGACTTGAGATTGACAGATCATTAATTAATCAGCATACTGTGTCACACAGTTTCATAGTCAGTTCTACCCTGCACTCACAATATCTGGTTTTAAAAAATATGAGATGGATGACATCATGTTGGCTATGTCAGTCTTTTATATACTTTCCAAGGTGGAGACCAAAAGATAGCTAAAAGTAGAGCAAATGGTGGGGTTTTGAGCTGCAAAGATCTTCACGGCTTCCATGAAATTCTTGGAGTTGTGGTCAGTGCGCAACAGTTGAATAACTTATTGACATATTGAAGAACAAATACACAATCTTCACATTTTGCTGCATCGCTTTCTGTGTTTTCATTTCTTGACCATCGGTTCTGCACATGTATGTTTGTATTTTGAGAAACCTCAACTGGAGGCGGAACTAAGGTTATAGGAAGGCATCTTAACACGAGGTGTATGTACAGTAATTAAATTACAAGACATGTACAAAATATATTTTTGAAAAAGTGAATTGTTGATTTATTTAAGACTATGATTTGGTTGAAACTGAAGCAAGAAAAGCATAATGTTTGAAAAACCAAAGCATTTAATCCGCAGAGGTTGAAAAGAGCCACTGACAGCTGAGTCGTGACTAGAGTTTATAGTTTTGAAGCAGCTGTCTGTCTAATGCACTGTACTACAGACAATTCTGGCTCTTCAAGTTCTTCAGCTTGTTGTCAAAGATAATAAAGTCTTAAGGAGAACTGAGTCACACTCTCCCTTACAGAGACTTTGTAGAGGAGAAACTGGGAAGCAAGTATGTGATTGGCAGATCACTGGACTTTGCCGTCTCCTTTGAAGAGTCAGGTCCAGCTACGCCCATGTTCTTCATCCTCTCTCCCGGAGTTGACCCTTTGAAGGATGTGGAAAAACATGGTAAGGCTCCTGCTTGTTTTATCTTTAAAAAAGCTTTTCAATCCTGCTTAAAAGTGTGTTCAGGACTTTTATAAGAGCAAACACATTGCCAGTATATCGTTTCTTTAAGCTGTGGGAACATGTAGGGTTCCCACATGTAGTTATTAGAATGGACTGTAGGTCTGCCTGTATGCATGATTTCCACTTTTAGTTCTGTTACATAGGATTATCAGTCTGAACAACACATTTGTAATGTGTATCTGCTGTAATATCAGCCATCACTGCCAATGCACAACCAGCTCTGGATAGATTGAAAGGATTATACTAAAGGTCAGAAATATGTGAGATGACACCACTGGTGAATTAGGGGCAACAGAAAGTAAATGTCATTGGTTTTAGAGTTACTTTACATTCCTTTATGAATAATGGGTGGGTGGTGGCAAGATTTTTTTTTTTTACTAAAAATATAGCAAAAGTTGAAGCTTTTGTACTGACCTGGAACTAGGCACTAATTCAGTTTTTGGGTATTTGAAATCAGCTGTATGCAATATTCAGATTGCAGGAATTGTTTCAGTTTCCTCGAACAGATTTCCTCATTATTTCTCTTCCAACCAAGCGTATGCATCAGTGTTTTTGCATTCAAGTAATGAATGATTTGTTAGGGTTTTTGGTTTTTTTGTTTGTTTTGCCTTTCTTGGGTTTCAGTTTCTTCTTTGTGGTCCTTTTATCCTCCGATTAATTTATACCACAGACCCATTTCAGCGTAATGGCAAAATGCTGGTTTATGCCCAACACACTGCATTATTTGTGACTATTTTTAGATGCTTCATTTTTATAGGCATCACCAGGCAATTAAATCAACCATGGAGCCACTATAGGCTCTGAAAACCCCTGTAAAATCCCCCCATCCTCTCCTAATACCATACCAAATAGCACTCCTACTGAAACTGCCTCTAAGGGCTGTGATTATTGATTAGCAATACCCTCATTCTGACCATAACCAATCACATCAAAGCTAAAGGTAACCAGCTGCTGCTGTGCTGATGAAAAGGAGCAGATTTTTTTTTTCTTCTTTTCATTATGTTTGTGTCTGTGGGGTTTCTTAGATATTAGGCTTTGGTGAGATTTTCATTTGTGATTATGTGATTTTTGTTTGGTCTTAAAGTGGGGAACTAAAGCTGACTCATCTAATGATTATAATTTAAAGTGCATATTAGTTAGTTTAGCCTGTGTCCAAGGCATGGATAGTGCTTTAGCCAGAGGAGGAGATATTGTGGAATTGAGTCATTTTATTCAGTTCATTACACAGATTCATATCCAATAACTATGTAGCTTGTTCATATTTTTTCTAAGCTATGCAGTTAGACTTTTGAATAAGTGAGCAACTAGATCACTAGTCATAATACTCATTATAATACAGTTTATCACACTTAGTGATTTGTAAAGATTAGTGTAAAATGACTCCCACCTAAGAACCATTTTTGACACTCAGACATAGACTGCACATTTACAAATGGCAATAGCCATTGTGACCTCACCCACTGGTTTTTGTGTTTCTGTTTTCTGTGTGAGGTTCTGTATTAAATTTTGGTTTCCAAACTGACTGATCCCTTTTAGTTTTAGAACATTTAACCATCGATTAACATAGATTGGAACTTGAAAGGAAGATCTAGCATTACTTTTAAAAAGGAGACTAAAAAGATATTAAACATGTAAATGACACAGTTTGTTAATAACTTTCTTGGTTTAATTTTTTTTTACAGTTAATCAGAGCTTGGTCTGTACCATTATTTGCTAATCTAGGCTAAGCACATTTCAGAGCTACCTCTCTGTAGAGCTCACAAGCTAAAATAAAAGATGCAGATCAATGTCAAATGGAGTTTAATAGACTAACTTGTGCTTCTCTTCAAAATAGTTATATTGAAAGCAAAGCTTGCATACAGGTTACTTGGATATCCTTGAGAGGACCTTGGGATGCTGCGTCTTTAAGTGTCCTTTCTGTTTCTGAAACCTGTACAAGTTTTATTGAAACAATTACTTTTTTTTCTTTCAGGGAGAAGGCTGGGCTACACATTTGACAACAAAAACTTCCACAATGTCTCTCTGGGTCAAGGTCAGGAAGTTATAGCTGAACAAGCCCTGAACTTGGCAGCTAAAAATGGCCATTGGGTCATACTACAGGTACAGCAAATATACTTTTAAAATAGGGACTGTGATGTTATATGTAAATATGAGTATCAACACAAATCCAGTGAGTTCACACTCCAACCAATATGTTTTCTGAAGATTGTTGCAAAAATCATATCAGGTAGATCCAATTATAGTTTGTGGTGTTTGAACACTAACACAAAAGGTATAAAATGACAATTCATTATGATTGTTAGAACATTTTGTCTTCCGCTGAATTGTCCCATGTGGTAAACCCATCCACATCACATAAAAGGTGCCAAATTACAAAAAAAATATGTCGGTGATAAAATGTAATATATACAATACTGTAGGCACTTGGAAAACAGAAACAAACACTCTTTGGAAATTGAATACAGGGTTCATTTATGTCAAGGATTTTCTAGTCGGGGGTGATTTTATGTGGCATTTCCTTTATCCGTACGTGTTTTGAATGAGGCATATTATCACTTTGTTTTTCATTGCATACTCAGTGGGATGTTTGCCTTCCTCCAAGGTTCGTCTCTGTGGAAAAGCGAATTTAATTTTCGAAGGAAATTTACTAACTGAAAGGGCCACGGCATTATACAGTACAATATCTACAGCCACGGTGTCTGTTCTCCTCTTATCTGGAGGGCAAGGCTGGCTTTTGCATTTTAAGTGGAAACCTTGGTGGAATTCTAATGGGAAGTATCGACAGATATGAACCACAGACCAGGCACTGTGGGACACCCATTTCTTTTAATTCACACAGCCTGTAGGATTTCAAAAAAAAAAAAGAGAGAAAAGGTTGCGACAGCATCACTCTCCTCTCCAGACCCAGGATAGCACAGACAAGCAGTTGTTTAATTACCTTTGCATAAGAATCCCGATCGATACGCTTAAAAAGGCCCTGTCCCCCTGGCAACAAACCTCCTACTCACTTTATCTGTCTGTTTGTCTCCCTACCAAGTGCCACCCCCACGGCACTAGCCAGCGAGGGAAAGAAAAAAAGAGGGGAGGGGAGGTAACATATTCCCACCTATCTCCTGCTTAAACCATCCGTATCTTCTCCATCTTCTCTTTTCTATTCCTCTGCCCACTCTCTCATTCTGTGAAGTAACTTTGATACTTTGGTCTTATCATTTTCTCCACCACATCTACCATCCTATCAATCCTCCCACTTTTCCTGCTAACCTGCTATCTCTTCATTCCCCCTCTTTGACCTTCTTGTCTCAGTTCTCCTCCTACCTATTCACCACTCCACCTTTATTCAGCCACTGTGAGGCCTGGCTCCATCAGTCCAGGGTCACGTTTATGGCAGATTCCCCTTTGCTGCTGGGTAATTATATTGGAGAGCAGCAGCTTCTTCTCAGATGGGTGCAAGAGACAAAATAACAGAAACTTCGAAGCAGTCCATTGCATTTGGTGGGAGTATGTGTTTGCAGATTAGACTTAAATATCTCACATTGGCCAGGAGGCCAAAATCGAGTGGCCAGAACTTGCCGGTCTGTTTTGAATGCCACTGTTTGTAACCACCCGTTTTGAGCTAGTGACAGAAAAAAAGTCTCTGAAGGGCAGACAGTTGGATAAAAAGATTACATCATGATATCTGAAAGAAATGATTCATAAATCCCACAATGACAAATTTCTCATATTACAGTCATGAAGTCTTACAAAGGTGGCAATAAATAAAAAACAATTTCAGCTACATTTAGAATATGATGCATACAATTTTTTAAAGTTAAGCAGGGAAAGAGTGACACATCTAAAGTGACATTTTGTACTCTTTACAATAAAGTGGCAAACTGGAAGGAGCCGCTGGCTGCAGAAGTGTTTTTTCGGTGAAAGTTGCACCTTCAAAGATTTCATAGATAGAAATCTATGTCTAGAAATTGATCACTTATTTCAGTGTTTATGTATATACAGATCCTGTCCAATGACATGAGCCCTCCTGAAATTCTTACAAGGTTTAACGTGCAGCTTTATCTGTCCTGCAGGAAAAAGGCAGGAGAATAACATTTGTGTCCGGTGAAAGATAGAAGTAGATTTGCAGTGGAATTCTCATTCTGCAAATTGTGGACATGGCGTATGACCTCTACAAATTACTCTACAAAGAGGTCCCCAGATAACAGCAGTGGCATAAAAATAGACCATTTATGAACCTTTAAAGACCTCCAAACCCTACAATAAATAAATATGAATCTTTTGGCATTGGTGGATGTATGCTCTTTATTTTTAAATTTAGTCTCAAGGGTGTGTCATGCTGTCAGTGCCTGCAGTGTGTCGGCAGTCCTGCTTGTCCCTCCATCCTGTTCACGATGTTCCAATGTCACTCAGAGTCTGCTTTGATACCGCAGGGCCGCCTCCTCAGTGCTGGAGCCCGGCAGTGCTGCCATCCTTGGTCTAGCTCCTTGACCAACAGTTTTTTTTTACGTGTAAAATAGAAAGATTATGTGTGGGCACCTGCTCTTGTTTATATTTGCTCGTCTGTGAGCCAGCGTGTGCAGTTGGATGTGCCATTGTGCCTTCCCTCAGGTTGTGTTTGATAGCAATGCATCAAAGACCTTGCCAGTGGTGTCTTCTAATGGGTTTTAGATTCAACTTTTATATTATTATGTAAATAGGTGACTCTCTGATGTAGTATCAGCGTAGTCATCGCCAGGGCTGGGAGGCCCTTATCGAGAAGACGTTGAGGGAACAAAAAATGTCGCACCTGAAAGTTAATTAAAAAGCCATAAAAACGCGGCTGCCCCTCTGTCTTGTTTGTTTGTCTGTCGGTCTCTTCGCCCCCTTCCTTTCCCCTTGCAACCAGAGGATGAATGGTTTCATTACAGTGACAAGTTCTGAGGCAGTCTCTCACTTCTTCTGTTGGCTCTCTTTATTGCCAAACTATTTACATGCCAAGAGGAAGGGTTGTACTCTGGCTTGATGAAAAAGTGCTTGAATTTAGACTTTTAATTTGTATACCATTCATTATTCTCTAAGGCACTGAGAAGAAAACTAGCTTATCCCCTTCTCAGCTTCCAGCTCCTTCTGGACACTCTCGCTCACAGAATGTAAAACTTTCTTCTCCTGTATTTTTCAATGACTCCCCTTAAAATCGACGTTCCGCTCCTTTCTTGTGTCCCGTCGTTTGGAAACTTCAGCCATCGTAAGGAAGATTAAATGTGGAGTGCAAAGGGAAATGAGAAAGTAAAGAGGCTTATGAATTAATGACTGGAGTTATTAGTGCTGTAATTAGATTTAGGGAATGGGCAGTGCTGCATGGTGAGATCTGGGGGGTTTGGCTGACTCCTTATCATTCACGGGATATCCTGTAAGTGTCAGGACAGTTGAGATGGAAAATTGAGCTCATCCATGCTTGTGTGATAGTACAAGTCAGCTCTGCTGCCCGCACCACACCGAGCGATGATATTGCAGAAACGTCATGGTAAAGGAACGCCAGAGAACGGTCGTTTGATGTCAGCAACCTAGAAATGGGTTTCAAGTGCTATGTACCATTTAATTTGGTGCCACATCAAAGTCACGGTGAAGTGAGAGGAATATGAAACATTTTAATTGGTCCTTTTGCTAGTTGTTATTACAACAAATATACATGAATAGGCAATATTTGATGCATTAGCATCAAGTAGAGTATTAAAGTATTATGTGCACTCCATTAAAGCCCAGACTTTTGTAGTCCTCACCTCCATGTAGACTGTGTTTTCTACACTTAAAAAAGCAAAACTGATTTGCATAAAAATGAGCCAGATTAACAGCAGGCTTTGCCCTTGTAGAACATCCACCTCGTGGCTCGTTGGCTGGGCACCCTTGAGAAACTTCTGGAGCAGTACGGAGATGGAAGCCATGAAAATTTCAGAGTGTTTATTAGTGCTGAGTCCTCATCAACCCGCGAGGGCCACATCATCCCCCAGGGTATCCTGGAGACCTCCATCAAGATCACCAATGAACCACCTACTGGCATGCACGGAAACCTGCACAAGGCCCTGGACAACTTCAACCAGGTAACACACTTGCAGGTTTAATACCTGCTCTGCCTTTATTACCTACCTACCCTTCACCATTGGAAAGCAACTTAGCACAAAAGGATTTTTGAAGTTTTTATATGGATACATTGTGTGTAATTATGTGAAACCATTTGCCCATTGTAACATATTCATGACAATCACCAGACAAAAAACATTTTAGCCTTCTTTAGCTTGTTTTTATATGAATTTTATTTCAGAAGCAGCAGGCTGTGGTTTTAAGCATAGTAACTCTAAAAATCCACACTTACAGCAGAGAAACAAAGGTAGTGGCTAAAAGAAGGCTAGATAGGACAATATATGGCAATAAATATGACTAAATGTTGGTCTAGGGCTGCTGGATATGCCAAATAAAATGTAAATGGACTGATTCTTATATAGCGCTTTTCTACTCTTCCAGAGTACTCAAAGCACTTTATACAACATGCCACATTCGTCCAATCACATCCATTCACTTTCTTCTAAGCTTTTAGCGCTTTCTAGCTAACATTCATACATCGGAGAGCAACTTGGGGTTAGTATCTTGCCCAAGGATACTTGGCATGCAGACTGGAAGAGCCAGGGATTGAACCACTAACCCTCCGATCAGTAGATGACCTGCTCTACCTCTTGAGCTACAGCCACCCCAAATGTAGAACTGTTTAACTTTCAGTTAGTATTCGGGATACGAATGATATGAATGAAGAAATATTCCTTTGTGCTGTGTCTGGAATGATTTAAAGGACTGCATTGTAATACTTGTTCTTAATGTGAGTATTTCTGGCTGAAATCTGGGTCATAAACCAGTAGAGAAAAAGAAAATTTGATTTGATTGAAACTTGGCAAAGAAAGCGAGAGGTCTGTGACCATTTTAATTAACTTTTTAGTTACACTCACTAGTGGAGCATGAGGATACAACTAAGGACAAGAAAGCTAATTTTTTTGTAAGAGTTCAAGTGCCCGTTCCACAGGATCTTAATAGGCTATTCTTTTGAGGATTCTCTTGATTCTCTAGGATTTTACATGCTACCTACCTCTGAATGCTCATTTTCCTTTTAGCTGTGAGTGGCAGTTGAAACAAAATTTGCCAGTTCTCGATTTCTCATCAAGTTGCCAATTTGCAGAAGTGTTGCAGCGAGCAGATGGCAGCTTCACCTTTCACTCACCCTGGAATTGCTTCTGACCTGAGGAGGACAGATGTGATCATAGCACATGCTAACGCTAAAAGTTTGGTTACATTCTGCTGTGAGACAGAGGGATTACTTGAGGACAGACCTCAGCAAAGTCAATTTGCTGATGTTTGTGTGAGTTATTGGAACGCATCCAGACAATATCACTTTCCCAGACTATTCTCCAGCCCCAGAGTTAGAATGGATCAGGGTGCTCCAGTGGCCTCTCCTAGCTTTACTTTACCTTATCAGTTCTCAGTCTCTATCTAAGCTTTACCATTACCTCTGTGCTTTGCTGCTAATGCATCTTCCTTTGCACCATTACCTGAGTGCTCAGTTTCCTCCCAGTCCATTTCCATGATCCTTAGTTTGCCGATGTGTATCTCTCTGATAAGAGCATCATGCTTGTGAGCCCTGCCTTATGCAGAACTACAGGGAGGTCCACTGAGGGAAGGTTGGGAGAATATTCCAATCATGTGTACTCAGTGAAAGTTAATCAATATTTGGCTAACTCTCCGTAATAGCCCACCTACACGGCAACTACACGGTACAACTAAGCTGTTGTGAACTTAATGTTTGTCTAAGCTAATCATTTAAATGATGAAATCATTTTAACAGTATCAGACTGCACAGCTTTTTCAGACTCTTGCATACCCAGATGTTAATCTTGAAACTTTTGACAGTTCATAAATATCAAAGTTTGTGTTTCATTGCATGTGCGAGGGCTTTGACATGTGTTTATGCATCTTTGTCTCTCTGCGATCGGACAGCATGTCGATTTTCTCCAGTCCACAGGTCATGAATGGAGAGGCTATGCATCTCTTTCAGCTGTGTTGAGCAGAGGAGTTCCATACAGAATACTAACTAAATCTCCAAAAGAGTGTGTGTGTGTGTGTGTGTGTGTGTGTGAGTGTGGTAGTCAGCCTGCACTCTGCTTGTGCAATCTACATGTGCATCGTCACAGTCAGCTCCCCTGGGCACTGCAGTAGCGGAAGCGAAAAGGCCTTCACCGTAGCACTCAGTGACACATGTTAGAATAAAGAGAATTTAGCCTTCCTATTTCCATAGGGGTTATTGGCAAGCTTATTTAACTATCTCTCCCCCCCTGAGATTTCAGTGCTATTTATGTCCACTTTTTTATTTGCCTGTCTTGAATAATGAGTCCATGAGATAGTTGAAGGCTGAAAGCGCTTGACAAGTTGTGACAATTAAAAAGGGAATCTCGTCGTTAGCTTTATTGCCATCTAGTCTTCTCATTGTCTGTCTTTTACCATGAAGCACCACTGGGATCTGACAAAATATTACAGATCACAGGGCTGGCTGCCACAACTTTTTACCTGTAACGTGCAGAAAGAACTCCAGTGCGAACAGTTCGGGATGCCCTTTGAACATGCCGCTTTTTGTTCTCTTGCGTTCCAGGATACGCTGGAAATGTGCGCAAGGGAGAATGAGTTTAAGAGAATTTTGTTTGCCCTTTGCTACTTCCATGCGGTGGTGGCAGAGAGGAGGAAATTTGGTCCTCAAGGTTGGAACAGATCATACCCCTTTAACACCGGAGACCTCACCATTTCTGTCAACGTCCTCTACAACTATCTGGAGGCAAATCCAAAGGTACACATGTTTCTTTACAAAGCCTGCTGTTTGTTATCTTAATTGGAAATCCGAACACGGGTGACCTCAGCTAAACACCAAAGGGCACTTCCGGCAAAACAACATCCCCGTGCTCTGTAATCCCCAGGTGCCATACGATGATTTGCGCTACTTATTCGGTGAGATCATGTATGGTGGTCACATCACAGACGACTGGGACCGGCGTCTGTGTCGCACATACCTGGAGGAGTTTGTTAAGCCCGAGATGATGGAGGGGGAGCTGTACCTAGCACCTGGTTTCCCCTTGCCTGGAAACATGGACTACAACAGCTACCACCAGGTGAGGCAGATAAGACTGGACTCATTTAGGCCATGAAACATTAAATAAAGATATTGTAGCCACAAAAAGGACACAACAGAAAATTAAAAGCAGAAAACCATAGTGGAATCAGCCATGTAAAAGCAAAGTATCTCCCACTTGCAGTGCAAGAAAAATATTAAGATTGCATTCTTCAGTGTGTCCCCAAGGGGCGTCTATGTGGCCTCCAGTAAATTAATGGTGGATTAATGTGGCCATAACTGGATTACTGTAATTAAAAGGTTTTCACCATCATTATTCCCCATGTACAGTGTGGAGTAGTACAATCCAATGCTAAATCAATAACAATAAAATGCTTCCCATATGGGTCTCTGGGACATAACAGATTGTTGTTTGAGTTACATAAATATTTCTCTGAGGTGGAGCTGCTCTGTGGGTGGAAACTGTTTGCCAGTAAGTCTAACTGGCAAACTTAAATGTGAGCAAACCAAGAAGGAAAATTCATCAAACTTGAAATGCATGCAAGTCAAAATAAATAAAACCATTTGAGTCATTGAGCTTACAGTATAAAGCATGTTTCCACACAACAAAATAGTAAAATAAGAAAACAGTTGGTGACAGCAGCTACAGCTGTGTGCTGCTAGACTTTGGGAAAATGCCATTTTGTAGGGTTTTTGTTGGTAATTGCAGCTCCTGTAAAAGAACACAATATAAATGGATGTCCTTCAAGCATGCCTTTGCTGATGGTAGACTTAATTTGACCATCAGTTCACAGCACTTGTTTCTCAAACCTCTCTGGCTTCAGCAGAGGATACATTGTTCATGTGTTGCTTAAATGATCCAAGATCAACTGGGTAATCTGCATTCACCTAATCCTGTTAATGCTGAGTCAGTTTATTTGGTTCTTTAAAGCCATGGGAGAATTGGCTTTTAATCCAATAATTCAAGGTCTGGTGGTCACTGACTACTGGAAACACAAAGATACTGGAAACCATTTATAGCAACTGTTTGACTTTTTACCTTTAGAACAAATAATTATAGTAAAGGTGAGTAAAGTCCTGAAGGTCAAATTTAAAAAAAGCAAAGACAAGAAAGTGGCGGGGAAAATAGCACACCAAAGGGATGACATAAGCACTAATACTAAAGTTTGTTCTTTAGAATGCACTTTTATACTAGAATAGAATAGAAATATCCTTTTTTGTCTCTCAACTGGGAAATTCACGAGCTGCAACAAAAGTATGTGAAACAGAAGAAGTGAAACAGAGTTTAGGAGTAAAATTCAAAGAAATGAAATGTGGTAGCTTTATTGAATTATTTATTGCTTGTATACACATTATGTCTTTTGTCCTGTCTCCTTCCCCTCACCCCGTAGCCACTCACAACAGATGGCTGCCCCTCCCTGAGCCTGGTTCTTTCAGAGGTTTCTTCCTCCTAAAAGGGAGTTTTTCCTTCCCACTGTCGAAAATTGCTTGCTCATAGTGGGTCAACCAATTGTTATTTTTTTTCTCTATTATTGTAGTGTGTTTACATTATCCTGAGGTAACCTTGAGGTGCTATATGAATGAATTTAATTGAACTGAATACATCTACACTAAATAAACCTGCCCCCGAGCATTGTTGGGCATGATACAAGTAATTACTTTACATTTTTCAGTAACACAGTAATATCATGTATGAAGCACATGGTAGTTATGTTATTTCTTGGGTTGTACAAGGTCTTGAATTATCTAAATAGTGATTAATTTCACGGAAGGATAGAAACACAAAGTGTAAACTGTAAATGGGCCATAAAACAGTTGTTCATAGGCTGAATGTTAACAGATAACATAACACATAACATCTTTTATTAGACAAATCACAAGGTGCTTCACATCAAATAAAACCAACGAAACGCAGACATAAGACCAAAAAAGTTAAATCAGGACATCAGAGAGAAAATTAAGCTAAAATAAACAAATTTGAAAAAGTAAAAATAAAGTAAAATGCTACATTAAATATGCCAGTTTAAAAAGATAATTCTTCAATCCATTTTCAAACTAGCCCACTGAGCTCACAGATCATAGATTGGCGGCTAGAGAGTTCCACAGTGTGGGAGCTACATGTGCAAAGGTTTTGTCACCTTTGCTTTTTAGTTTGGATAACAAGCCTCTGATCAGAAGACCACAGAGTCGTGCTGGTGACATATGGCTGTCAGAGTTCACTGATGTAGGTAGCTGATTCACCATGCAGAGGGCATGCAGGTGAAAACCACAACTTTAAATTTAATTTTGGATTTAATGGGGAGCCAGTGCAGTGAGATCAATGGAAGTGTGACATGGGAGCTCTCGGAGGATCTAGTCGAGAGCTTTCCAGCAGCCTTTTACACAAGCTGCAGATCATCCTGGAAGGTAATCTAAGGAGCTTGGAAAGAAAAGCGACTGGACAAGTTTCTTGAATATGTTTCACCTCTTATCCGAGAGGCTTCGTCAGGTAATGGTGCAGAGTCCCAGATATTTAAGCCCTAGTAGGAGTTGTCCGTTAAGAGGGTCCTTGACCCACTATTGATCATGTGCCTCATCACATGAGCCAAGGTGGGAGAAAGGGTGGGGGTCATTATCAGCAGAGGTTTCCGCTGAAACCATTGTGAGACCTTGCCCCACCCTATCATTGTGACTTATTGAGATCAACTGAAGCAAGATGCAAGTGGGCGTTAAGGCATCTGGGAAGGGATCTCAAAACTGGATTGTAGGTTTCGTCAGCCACCCCCTCTGTTCAAAGATAGTCATTCACAGTGGACATAGATGGCTTCTTTCACTCCTCTTTCAACAAATCTGTCTTCTCTGTCCAGAATGTGAACATTGACATCCTTGAAAGAGTGACCTTTCTTTGTCCTTTAGATGCAGATGGACAGCCGAGTCTTGACCTGTTGAGTTGGCTCTTCTGTGTTGTGCCAGGCGTTTATGAAGTAGCTGTTTGGTTTCTCCAGTGTAGAGGTCTGAGTACTGCTCGCTGCACCACACAGCATGCACTATGTTGTTTAGTTTGTGTCTGGGAGTTTTGTCCTTGTAATGAACCAGTTTTTGTCTGAGTGTGTGGCTGGGTCTGAAGTACACTGGGATGTTGTGCTTGGAGAAGATTCTCCTGAGTTTTCTCTGATAAAACTTCTACATAAGGGATGACAATGCTGTTCCATTTGTCCTTCTGTGTTAGTCCACAGTTGGTGTCTGACCTTCTTTACTGTGGATCTTTGCTTATTTGATGAAAGCCCAATTGGGATAACCACATGTTATAAGAGCTTTCTGTAGCTCTTTACTGAAGAAGCTTCTCAGATGAGAGGTGACACGTCTTCAAGAAAGTTGAAGAAGTCCAGTCGCTTTTGTTTCCACGCTCTTTAGATTACCAGGACCTGGATGACTGAGAACCTACACAGACATCCAGGGAGGTTTTACTGTGACAAGTTAAAATTGAGTCACACCAATCAAGGCAAGATGAAATAAAACCATGAATAACAATCTCAATCACAGATTTGATGTAATAAGTCAGAGTTTACTGATGTTTCTCCATTGATAAAAACAGGATTGATAAAAACCTTTGTCCTGCAAATCCAATAATAAAAGTCACTCCTGTGCTTGCAACAGTTTCCAAAGATCTGGGGGACCAAGCTGAAAAGATCTGATATCCAGGATTGTACACAGACCAAACAGTTTTGTATATTTTCAACTTCAGAAACACATTGAAGGTTTAAAAATTGATGTAAAATCACCATCATAACAACAACAAAACTAAGAGTGATCGTAGCCACAGAATTTTCTCTCTACGTGTTGTTGTTTTTTTTTAAATTTTGCTGCTGGCTTTGTGTTATAAGAAATATTGAAAAAGCAGTTATTTTGATTGTTGTCGCTTGAATTGAATATCGTTGATCTTCTATAGCCTCCGGTCACTTCTAATAGCATCCTTTGTGGGCTGCTCTTAAGGTTTATGTTGTAAACTTATTATTTTACAAAGTATCCCAGGCCATGCTGTGGAATAACACAAACACAACTTAACAAGCAACATAAGTAACAGATAATGTACATTACATTCATTTATTTTATTTTTGGAGTAACAATCCAAACACTAGGTTTAACTCAGTGGATCCAAGCAATCCAATCTTGTTCTGAAAAATCTAAAGTTTAACAATTTGATAAAGTTATGGTGTTAATCCGCATACAGAGAAAAGGGTAATCTTTGGAAAACTAATAAAATTAAAGGAAATTAATGTTAGTATTCTTCAGTCATATTCTTGATATGACTTGACTCAGATTAAACCCAGGAATTCTTTTACTGGCCCACTGCAATGCTATCTTAGTTACACATTTAAGACTCTTAGAATAAACCTGCAACATACTGTACATTTGCCCATTCCCTGTGTGATCACCATTAATAATGTTGACATGGACATGATGAAGCCAGACTCTGCTTTTAAAGCTCTTCGGACAGGCGTTGTGACAGCTCCAAGCATTATCACGTTACTGCTTCACCTCAGTTGAACTCACCATGTTTCCTGTCTATTACTTGTCATTTAACACTAAACTCGATTGATAGGGTAAAATCCCACAAACAAGGCCAAGTATGTTCAGGTTGCTTTAGAATTTATCTTCAGTCTTTGACAGCACAAACCAGCGTGACATTTCCCTTCAGCATTTGTGCAGTTCACATTTACTGCATGTGAACCATGAGTTCTCGTTGCTCTTGTGAGTCCCCTGTGAAGCCACAGGGAGTGGAGAGTGTGATGTATCTAATTTTCCCCTCAATCTGCTGCAGAAGGAGTGGAGTTTTCTTTTTTTTTTTTTTTGCAGTTAGTTACCACCACCTAGTCAGGCTGAGTTTTTAGCTGTTTAAATTTCTCCAAAGAACAAAGGCTTTAAAGACCTTTGTGTTCATGGAGGTCTGCTGGGCCATCTCCTACCTTGCAACCGTCTGGAACAAACCTACTGTATATTTAGGAGTGGAGAAGGGTGGAACAAGCACAAAGAAAAAGCCAGTGAGTCAGCAGTTTTCCTCCACTTTCAACAACATACAGGTGTACTCGGTGAGTAAAAGTTAGCCAAAAAGTACTGAGGCTATCTCAAAACAGCTGACTACAAAGTGTTTCTGTATTAAAGGCCAGTATATTTTCCATCAAGACTTTCATGAGGACATGATTAGAAGAACTTTTTTTTTTTTTTATTATTTAAGTGCCCGACAAAACCCCCCTTTTCAGTTGAGTTTTCACTTTCATCTGTACTGACTTAAAAGCATATTGATATTCATTATGGGCCAGCAGATGGAAAATGTCACATTTCCTTTCCCTTGTTATGGTCATTAACAGTCTGTCAATTGATCCAGAGTGTTTGAATCTCCCCCAGAAATATCTCACCATTTATATGGCTCCATTCTTGTCCTTTGTCAGCAGTACTTCAAAAGAAACACCAGAGTGGAGGGAAAAAAGTGATGGTACTTTCTAGACAGGAAGCAATTGAGTTGCAAATTTCCATTTTGTTATATTCAAAAGAGTCAAAAGGAATCTAAGTGAAAATTAGGTTTACTTAATCTTAAAAGAAAACAATACTTTCTGACTAATTCTGACAAAGTTCTGACTTTTTCCTGCTCCAGTACATCGATGACAACCTTCCTCCTGAGTCCCCTTATTTGTATGGCCTTCATCCCAATGCTGAGATTGGCTTCCTTACCCAAACCTCAGAGACACTTTTCCGCACTGTGCTGGAAATGCAGCCGAGGGACAGAGGAGTCGGTGAGGGAAGCGGGACGACACGTGAAGAGAAGGTAAATGGTTAATTTGTTTTTTGCAGTTTAGTGAGATAGGCAGTCCATTTGCAAAGTACCTTTGTATTTAAATGTAGTTATTAGTAATTCGGTTGCATTGGGAATCATAAGATAGTGCTCTGAAAATCCACTGTCAGCTTGACACATCGCAGTCCTATTGAACCATCGGCAAATTAAGCTAATAAATAAATGTCAAGGACTGTCACTAGTGACACTAGTGAGCTCTAATTACAGCATGTCTAAGAATCCATTTGTGTAGTACATAGATTGTATGCAAAGACTGTCACCCACTGGTTTTAACAGGGCTGAACTGAAATCTTGAGAACCCCTCTACAGTTGATCCCATCTTTATCCAGTTGGAGCCTGAAACTCTTAAATATGGAAAGCACTTTGGAACAGAGGTAGCGACACCGCAAACATCATTAGGGCTCTGTCAGGACATAGCTTTCTTTGAGGCTCAATATCTATCAAATTATTAAAATTATTTTTTCAAAATGACCACCAGCATACAGATCATAAAGAGTGGATTTATCTAATAGCATATTGACATCATGTCAGGATACATCCATCCACTTATCCAATTCAGGGTCACGGGAGGGCTGGAACCTATCCCAGCTGCCATAGGGTAAGAGGCAGGGTACACTCTAAACAGGCTGGCATTCTGTCAAAGGGCTAACACAGAGACACAGACAACCACTCACACCTATGGTCCAATTAAAATCCCCAGCTAACCTAAACTCACTAACTTTCCCACAGTCCCACAGTCTTTGGGCTGTGGGACAAAGCCAGAGCAACTGGACAGAACCCACAGAGCCACAGGGAGAACATGCAAACTCCACAACGAAATGCCTCAGCCAGAGGGTGGATTCAAGGACCTTCTTGCTGTCAGGCAACAGTGTGAGGATGTCAGGATTAAAAAAAAGGGCTCTGTTGTTGAGATGTTGTGTTTTGTCAGAACCGAGCGAAAAAATTATGCATTAAAAAGTGTGTTTACAACCTGGTGCAAAAAACAGGCTTTAATGGTATGGATAACATACAACCTAAATCTGTATCAACTGTATGGCCTTTTATTTGTGAGGTTTATTTTTTTAATAACTCATCCATTTGGTATTATTGTTAAATGCTGTGTTGTGTTTGTATAGCATTTTAGTGGATATTCCTAACAAATAATGGCTTAGGTTGTATGTTATCCATACAATCAAAATCTGTATCAAATAATAATCAGTTATTATTATTATTATTATTATTATTATTATTATTAAATAATGTGCCTTGTGTCTTGTACCGTCCTTAGATGTTTCTGCCCACATGACCACTATTATATAATATAATATATAACATAAAAAGAAATGGGGAAACCAGGTTTTCCACATGCAGAAACAATATTTCGGGAAATGTAGATCTAAGTTTATGATATAGATACATTTATTTAGAAATACTTAATGTAGAAAGAATGATCCCATTAATAAAAATATTAGTTCATTTTGAAAACATTTTTAAAAACACATTAGGATGGGCCCATTCTGTCAAGATGAGCTTTGTGATTTCCTACAAACTTGCAAAATCCCCCCAAAAAGAAATGAGCATATGTGTTAGAGCAGGTTTTGTCATGCAGTATGAAAGGTGTTTTCTCATTGAAAGTATTTCTCTTATTCACCAGCTCATCCCTTCTTTCAGATAATGTGTTTGATACTCTTTTGTGTTGAGCATTCCTAATCTTTAGGAATCTACAGATGTAAATAGAAAAGAAACCACCAAAACAGAGGTCCTGAGGTCACCCACAGCATAAGCTCATCCCCTCACAGAAAAGGGGCGCCGCTGTTTATCATCTCTTGAGACCTGACCAGATACTCTAAAAATCCAGAAATCTCATAGTAATAAAATATTATTTGCAGTAGCAGTAAGATTTTATTTCATTTGAACTATAGGAGCTGGCAACATCCAAGAAAAAACAAACCAAAAACAAACCAATGTATTTGTCTTGAAAATGTAACATCCCCGCTCTACTTTCCCAAAGCTGATGTATTCTGATTCTTTGCCAACTGATAATCATATCTGATAAACTAACCAGCAACATTTCTCTTGCAGTAAGATATGAAATAGTTGCAAATTAATTTTGTGATGATTAACTAGTTGAATAATGGACTAATAATTTGAGCTCTGATGGGGGAGTACTTTAGGCTGTATAAAATCTCTTTAATTGACACTACACAAAGACTTGCAGAAAAATTTGAGAAGATTTGATCTGATTTCAGTGTGTTTTTTCCTACTTTCTGATTAATGCTTGTTTCAGGAGTTTCTTACTATACTCATTGCTTGGTTTGAGCCTTCCTCCAAGGATTTTCTTTACTTTTGTCCTTTCTCCTGATCTTCTGCCAAAAATTGATGTTCTTATTCTGAACTGACAGATTCATTTTCTCCTGATATCACTTTTGATTTTAAAATTAGGAATCAGCCTTAACCGTTCTGTGATGAGCTGTGTGATCAGGGCAGGGAGGAAGGAATACACAGATTAATTAACTCTAGGGGCCTGTACTAAAAAGCAAGTTCAACATACCCAAGACATCTTTCCATTATTTTTCTTCACTTACATCACATTACACTGACATCAGCAGTCAGGCTAAGCAGGCACAAGAAGATGCTTGTCAGCTGGATAGGCCAACCACGCGTTTTCAAGTCTATCTGTGGGTACATTCACATGAAAGGGGTAGTATTGTGGGTATGTGATCAGTCAGAAAAATGGGCAGGTGTACTGGCAAGGGAGTGATGTAAGAAATAAAGATAAAAACTATGCTATGAAAAGATAAAGAAGTTACACACATGCTGAAAGCAACTCAGTTGCTGCAGACAAAACAGCAGAGTATGACTGTGTGTAAGAGGAAAAGCACTGTACAATATTTTAATATTGAAAACTTTAAACGTCAGAGTTAAGCCTCAGGTTTTGATCAAATCCTGCTTCATACTACAGGGCTCTGTTGTCTGTCAGAAAGTGTCCATGCCGTATAAACATCATATACATATATTCAGCTAAATATTAATAGATCCTCATGAGGTGAGGATGATCATTGGAATGGTGGTGGATGAGCCCAAAACTACATGGGACGAGCTTGCTAATGATCTGATGGCACTTTGGACCACAGTCACCAAGAACACCACTGGTAACACACTATGTCTTAATGGATGGGGCAATGTACTGTAAAATCTTGGATGAGAACCTTCTTTCCAAAATACTGAATATGCCTTGTGCATGTATAACCCGTTTGTGTGTGTTACGCCTATTCATGCGTTGTGTTCTGGCGAATGAATAAGAGGCAAGAGACAGCACTGGATCTCTGGGCTCTTTACTGCAAATCGCTGCAACATCTGCAATCTCCGGTCATGCTGAAAGGAGCTGTGACCGGGGCACACATGCACGCGCCTATGTCATCACGCAGCACACAAGCACACAAACACACACAGGCTCAAAACACATAGGCAGGAGATTAAATGAAGTATTTAATTTAAAAAAGGGTGTTTTGGTGAAATTCAAAAGCATTTAACACATATGCTACACATGGGTCTTCCAGGATGAAAATGACCCAAAACATGTTGCTCAGGCAACAAAGAAGTGAATGCAGAAATAGCATATCAAGGTCAAGGAGTGGCCTAGCCGGTCTCCAGACCTCAGTCCTGTAGAAATTCTGTGGAGGGAGCTGAAGCTTTGAGTTTCCAAGCAGCATCCAAGAAACCTAAAGAATCTAGAGTTTCTGTAAAGAGTGGGCCAAAATACCTCATGAGATGTGTGCAAACCCGGTGAACAACTCCAAGAAACCTCTTGCCTCTGTGCTTGGCAACAATGTTTTCTCAATCAAGTACTAAGTTATGTTTTGCTTGGAGATCAAGTACTTATTTTTCTGTTTGTTGGCTGATATTCTGTCTCTCTCCATTAAAATTAAAGTATGATAAAAATTAGAGACTGTTCATTTCTTTGTGAGTAAATTTAAAAATTCAGCAGAGAATCAAATAATGATTTCCCCTTCCTGTGTGGTGCCTACGAAAAATCTTTCATTCTAATATTCTATGTGTTTTGTGGCTGCACCATATCTCATGTTTATTATTTGATACACATTCTCCCTCAAAAACTGGCCTGACATATTTGGTACCATTACCATCTTCAGTAAAATGTGAATTAGGTTTAAGCAGTGTTTTTCTGCATAGTGTATATTTGTTATGACGACGCCGCTAGCAGGTTAGTTATATTCATGGGTATATGGGAATGGTAGCATTTAAACTCAGATTTTGATTTTGATGTGATATTCTGTCTTTAAAAGCCCTTGTGTACGATAGGGTTATCCCAGATATATGAACCAGGGCCTTAGTAAAACAAGTGTCACACGAAACTCTAAGCGAGATCCCTAAAACTTAAATGTGTGATGACAACAGGTGACATTTTCTGTGGCTCCTGCATTGCCAATTGAAAATAAATTGTGACCAACTGTTTGGGGCTTTGAAAACACCTAGGGTGAGTTTTACAAGGATGGCATTTTGTGGTGCATTTTTTGGTTCAGTACTGCTGTGAAATAAAGTTTATATGAGCGTAAAAGCTCAAACAAATATTCTGTCAGAGGGTACAGCTTCCTGCACTCCCTCTATGGAGCAAGTGTCACTTTTCTTATATCATAAACTGGAAGTGTTAGCTTTGTTAAAGAAAGATGCAGTGAAAGTTACCCTGATTTTTTTTTCTCCTTCTTTAAGAAAGAATGAATAATTTGTTTTTATATAACAGAGGGTGGCTGTGGTTCAGGAGTAGTGTGTGTGTGTGTGTGCGTGTGTGTGTGTGTGTGTGTGTTAGAGAAGACTCTTAGAAAATGAGTTTATATGAATTTGTGTGTTATTGGATGAATGAAACTTGTTGTAAAAAGTGCTTTAAGTTCTCAGTTGAAGTAGAAAAACCACTATACAGGTATCAGTCTATTTAATTTTTGCAAGTATGTATGTTAGTATGTTCATCCAAATAAGATAAGATATGCCAGAAATTGGGAAAGAGTAAAGACAAATGAGAAGAATATGATGAGAAAACAAGGCAAATAGCTCAGTACAGTCAAAGTACTCCAGTAGACAAATAAATAAAATACAGTAAAAAAAATAAAATAAAATGAAGCTTTATTATTTTGGTTTGTTTTACTGTATTTGATTGCTACAGTCATACTAGTGAAACAGTGGTTGGAGACTGCAGCGTGACCAAAGTTGTTGCAACTGTGTGCAATGAACTTGTGATTTTGTTGCCTTTGATATGGTTTCTTTGAAGACAGGAGATAGATCCTTGACCACTCACAGTCAGCTGCTATCTTCAAAGTGATTTTGGTGACTCACAACAGCAATAAAATGACAATAAAACAGAATCAGTCTCGTTAGATGCTATTTGTTTATGATAACACAGCAGTTACTGTAATAAATAGGCAAAAAGTACAAATCCAGCTATTGCAAATGTGTTGCTTTTTACATACACGGAAATTCACATTAAAAAGGAATTCACATTAACTGCTTACATTTAGAATCCCAGAAGATTTGAATCAGAAATCCATTTACAGATAGTGACATAGTTGCTGCTTTAAAAATGGCATGAGCGCTTGGCATTCTTGCTTTTATATTGGAATATAATGAGAAGACGAGTTGGCAACCGGCTTACTCGAGTCCCCTACTGCAAATAGGCATGTCACAGACAGGTTCAGCTCATCGGTGCAGACTGACTTGATTGCAAAGTGTTGGCAAACTGTCTGCATTTATAAAATAAAATGCCAGTTATTTCCAGACCTTCGCCAATCTGTCTGAGAATGATTGCAGCTAGTCCAAGATGGACTTCTTTAAAGACAACTTAAAAGTGACTACCCCAAGGTTGAGCATGAAAAGGCCTCAGTTGGTTGATCTAACTACTTGGTGTCGGTTGCAGAATGCAAAAAGTTCAATTTATTCACCAGATATGCATACATTTTTCCTACTCACAAGGAGGCTCCCATCCTATTTTTACTCTAATATGACTGAGCCATTAATAAGTAACAGCTTAAATTAATTGCATTAAAATAAATTTGCCCTGTAAAGTAAGTTGTTAAGGAAGTTATATTTAAACTAAACTATAGCTAAATAAGCCACACAGGCCCTGAGATTTGTCAGCAACCACCTGACAACCACGGATTGGAAGGGAAAAAGAGGTATTCCCCAACCAAACAAGAGACTGCTGGCAGTTGTTGTGAAAATGATTAACAAAGCCCCATTCACATGTGTATTCTCCATTATTCAGTGGACTAAACTGTGCATTGACAATGTTAAAAATGGGAGTAGTTAATGATATTGGACAGAAAGACAAAACTGCAAAGTTCACCATAGTAACTGTATTGTGTATCTCAAACCCCTACTAATAAGCAGGGAAACTACATTGCTCTGGAACTTGCTGTATGAGATTAAAAAAAAAACCCATCTTATCCGAGGGGTGATTAAAAAGTTCTGTGAATTGGCTTATGAAAAATGTATATTACAGTTACATTACAGTACATCTCTGGATTGTTAGTGTCACCCAAGGGGACAAAGTCAGTGTGGCAAAACAAACCAAAGAAAAGCATACTCATGATGATCGTGAATGTGTGATCACTTTTGTGTTTTACCAGTTGTTTTCTTAGTGGCTGTTGTCTCAACTGTCTTCAGATCATCAAAAAGCTCATCCTGTGTAGTTTTGGGCTCATCCACCACCTTTCTCATGGTCATCATAAGACTTTCACGTAATGTGTTTTTCTAGATTTTTGTTGACATCCTGTCTCTCTCCTTTAAAGTAAAACTACGATAAAAATTAGAGACTGCACTTTTCTTTGTAAGTGAGCAAACTTACAAATTCTGCAGGGGATCAAAAAAAAATTTTCACCACTTTTTGATTACAATTTGATAACTGCAACAACCCCTTTCTAACAGAGTACATTAATTTGATTTCACCATTGACCATTAGGGAAGTTTGCTCAGCATGTTTCATTCATTTTTGTTTAATTCATAATGCGTATGCTTTTAACTGGGATTGATTTACTTATGTTTGCTCTCATCTGTATTTTAAAGTCAATGATTAGTTGACTTTAAAATGTCCAAAAACATGTATGTAAGGTTGATTTGTGACTTTACATTTGCCATAGATGTGTGTGTGTGTGTGTGTGTGTGTGTGTGTGTGTGTGTGTGTGTGTGTGTGTGTGTGTGTGTGTGTGTGTGTGTGTGTGTGTGTGTGTGTGTTTCCAGTGGTCATTTAATATATTATGGTTTGGGATCTTTTTTGGCTTACTGAAAAGGCCCACTTTGTATTCTGGGTGTTTCAGTAGATGGCAAAGTCAAATCAGATATTCAGAATCATCAGGAACAAAAAAATCCTTAGATACGATGACCTGATATCCTTAATTCGGTACCTAATCCTTTGATTGATCTCTCTTGCTGGTTGTCTTGGGAAAGTTTGGACACAGACATTAGCTTTCACCCCTTGTCCACAAAAATACGATGTGAACATTGATTTTCTGAAGGAATAATACTGTTATTGAAAACAAAAAGTTGGTGTTGCAAAAAATATGTCTTCATGAATATTTATGGAACAATTTCAAACAGTTTCTCAGACTGTCAGCATTGACAGGACTGAGTTTATGTGACTCAGATAAACCCATCTCTTTTCAGATGTTTACTTAGAAGAGTATTCTCTTACCATTGGTGTTTCTTGTCCTGCTTAGCTTTAATGTTGACAGCTTAATGGGCTATTTTACTGGGAAACACTCCTCTCATTTTTTCTAAATTCCTTTCCACGTTATCAGGTGCATGCAGTACTGGAAGAGATATTGGAGAAACTCCCAGAAGAGTTCAACATGGCTGAGCTTCTGGGGAAAGCAGAGGAGAGGACTCCCTATCAGGTCGTGGCGCTGCAGGAGTGTGAGCGTATGAACATTCTCACCCAGGAGATCAGATGCTCTCTTCACGAGCTAAGCCTTGGACTTAAGGTGAGTAGTGGCTTTAAAGAGTTGATGGTAGGCTGTGCACTGTAATGAGACTGGAGATGGAAGTGTTTTGCCTTGCAAAAACATTTACATTGTACATGTCCTGTGGACAAAGTCTGAGCTTTATTATGATATGGTAAATGGACTGATTCTTATATAGCGCTTTTCTACTCTCCCGGAGTACTCAAAGCGCTGTATACAACATGCCTCACTCACCCATTCATACAAGCACTTCTAAAGTCAAGTGCAACTAATAAACATTCACACACATTCACACTCCGATGAACGCATCGGAGGGCAATTTGGGGTTAGTATCTTGCCCAAGGATATTTGGCATGCAGACTGGGGGAGCCAGGAATCGAACCACCAACCTTCCAATCAGTAGCTGATCTGCTCTACCACCTGAGCCACAGCCACCCCGTATTCAGTATTCAGTACCTGCCAAGTCCAATAAGATCCATCCATTGATTCATCTATCCATCCATCTTCTTTGGGTCTACTCCTGGTAGGACATAGCCACTGGTCACACTATTTCGGTCACTAGCCAAAGCTCATATCCATACTTGAGGATAGGGACGTTGATCAACCAGTCTAGTCTAAGGTTCTAGTTCTCATTGCCACCGCTTCAAACTTGCAAACCACTCCAGTGCAAGCTGGAGGCCACTACCTGATGTTCAACCTAATAGAGATATGGAGTCACCTGATGGAGGACCCTCCATCTCCAAATGGAGTACTCAATGAACGACAGTCAGGACCAATTTTCCAAGCCAAAGGTGCAGGGAAGCGACCATCTTGTCCTGTAATAAAAACTCCAGGTGATACATAGGATATCCAGGCCTCCCCACCTCCTTCCACCAAGGGCAACTCCAGAAAGAAAAAGAGTCCATCCCTTCTCCAAGAGACTGGTTCCAGAGCTCAAACCATGCATTGAATTTAGCCGTTTATATCTATACAACACAAATGCTACAGCAAGGGGGAGCCAGAACGACAAGTCAGGGGGGAGATATCATCACCCCCACCCGAGATTGGATACCAAGCCCCAAGTGTGATGGAAGAAGGATCGTTGAGTCCGAGAGGAACTGACCTGAAAGATAGGATCATGGCGAAGCTTGAAACCTGGGCCCTCTGTAGCCGGTTACCAATATTACAAGTACCCTCTGAAGGCCTACTATCAAGCAGAATCAAAATACTTTAATAATACCTAAGTAAATTATGTAGATTATGTGAACGCAGTACTACGGACAATACCTACTGCGACCATTATCAAGACTAATCAGCTGATCTACACCACGGCAGCAGTGATCAGTGAGATGTTTGGCTAGAAGTTGAACAACCATAAGGAGTATGGAGAAGGAGACTAGAGGCCAAGATCAAGGTAGCACAGAGAGAGGTTAGCCAACTATGGGAGCTGCAGAGAGGTGCGATGAAGAAGTACAGCATGCTGTCCATACAAGAGGCCTTGGAAACTGCCAAGCAAAGACTCACAGCCTTGGCCAGCTGTTTGACGAGGTATACCAGAGAGATGGAAGACAGAAGAATAGACCAGCTGTTCTCCACAAAACCATCCAAGGTGTACTCTCACTGGCAGTGGAACAATATGATAACAGCACCACCAAGGCTGGAGACCGACCAATACTGGAAGAGCATATGGGAGAAGAACGCAACACATAACAGTAATGCTCAGTGGCTAGTGGACCTAAGAGCAGACCACAGCAACCTCCCTGAACAGGGACCAGTAACCATAACAGTGGCAGACATCCAAGAAAGGGTCTCCAGTATGAAGAGTTGGACAGCACCAGGCCCCAACATGGTTCACGCCTACTGGCTGTGGAAGCTGACTGCACTCCATGAGCGTCTGGCATCACAAATGAACCAGCTGCTAGTCAATCAGAGAACACCCAGAATGGCTAGCTGAAGGCCGGACAGTCTTAATTCCCAAGGACCCCAAGCACCCAGGGACCGGTCCCATCCAACTACCAGCCAGTAACCTGCGTCAGTACCACATGGAAGCTCCTGTCAGGCATCATACCTTCTAAGATGAACAGGCACATGGCTCAATACATGAGTGGGGCACAGAAAGGAATAGGCAAAAATACCAGAGGAGCGAAGCACAAGCTACTGGTAGACAGAGCAGTCACCTGAGACTGCAAGACTAGGCTAACCAATCTGTGCACTGCCTGGACTGATTACAAGAAGGCCTATTACAGCTGGTTCCTGGAATGCCTAGAACTATACAAGATCAACAGGACCCTAAGAGCCTTCATCAGGAACTCGGTAGGAATTTTGGTGTACAACACTAGAGGCCAACTTCAAGCCTGCAGCACAAGTCACCATCAAGTGTGGGATCTACCAAGGAGATGCGCTGTCCCCACTGCTGTTCTGCATAGGCCTGAACCCTCTCAGTGAGATCATCGACAAGGCTGGCTACGGATACCGAGTACAGAACAGAGCAATCGTCAGCCACCTCCTCTACATGGATGACATCAAACTTTGTGACATCAAGAGTGAACAAGACATTGATTCACTGATCCACATCACCAGGATCTACAGCAACGACATTGGAATGTCATTCAGATTGGAGAAGTGTAGTCGGATGGTAATGAAGAGAGGGAGGATAGTAAGAAGTGAGGGGATCGCACTACCAGAAGGCAACATTGTAGACATCGAGGACAGCTACAAGTGCCTGGGAATCCCACAGGCAAATGGGAACCACGAAGAGGCCGCTAGGAAGTCCCTGCTACTAAGTACCTGCAGAGGATCAGGCAAGTCCTGAGGAGTCAGGGGTGAAAGTAACAGCTGTCCCAGTGGTAATCGGAGCGCTCAGTGCAGTGGCCTCCAAGCTAGGTGAGTGGCTCCAGCAGATCCCAGGAACAACATCCGAGGTCTCTGTGCAGAAGAGTGCAGTCCTAGGAACAGCAAAGATACTGCACAGGACCCTCAAGCTCTGAGACCTCTGGTAGAGGACCTGAGCTTGAAGGATAAAGACCGCCTGCAGGGGCGAGAGGGGAATTTTTTTCATGCATATATAAATATATATATAGTCTAGATAGTCTACTGGTGGTGGTGGTCAGAGGGCCCGGTGGCGCCAGTGTCCGGCAGCCTCGCCTCTGTCAGTGCGCCCCAGGGCAGCTGTGGCTACAATGTAGCTTCCCATCACCAGTGTGTGAATGTGTGCGTGAATGGGTGAATGACTGAATGTAGTGTAAAGCGCTTTGGGGTCCTTAGGGACTAAGTAAAGCGCTATACAAATACAGGCCATTTACCATATATATAGTCTAGAGAATTCCTGGACTCAATTAAATCAAAAAGCACTTGCTCAGTAGGACTGGCACTAACGGCTAAAAACTTGCAATGCAAAACAACTGAAATTCAAGTGAACTGTGACTTGAATCCCCACCATAAAAAAACTTCAGTTATCCTCAACACCTATGATTCACTTTACATAGGCTTCTCTACCGTTGACATCAACAGGCTGCTTCATTAGTATTCCTGCATAACTAAATCTTTTCCTTTGTTGTTTGTCAGAAGCATGGTTGTAAGAGTGACTCACAGATCTGACTTACAGAGTAGCAGAAAGGAATGAGATGTCGGCATTCTCTGTGTCAAGCCTGAGTGAGTCATGTGTTAACAACAAATGAAAAGAGAAAGAAAGGGGGAAAAATATGTCAATGCATTTGTCAGGAGTTATGAGGCTTCGATCTCCCCGCCCTACAAGCCTCAATAAATCGGCTCAGTGATTTAAAAAGCCATGTAGAATGTTGTACCAGCAAATGGAATCATATTTTGCCTCTATAGTTCAATAAATAGGAACTATAGGAATGTTAGCCTGGGTGAGGTGCTGGAGCTTGATAGTGCTATGAGGTTGAGTATGAAAGGGCTGAACTGATGGATTATTTTGAGGAGTGGTTAATGATAAACTCACTTATCTAGATAAACACACAGAACCTTATCACCCTCATAAAGAATTCTTATGTCACAAATGGGTATCTATACATCAGCGATACATCAGCTACACTATCAGCAGGTGAAGGACACTACTGTTTTCACTCGCATGCTGTCTCATTACTCATCAGTGTGATCTTCTCTTGGCTATCTTACAGTTTGTTTCCTTATCTGGCATGGCTTGCTTATTCCCATGTTTATGTACACTGTACGCTGATTTCTGAGGGCTTGTTACCATTCAGCACCTTAAGTAGCTGGAAGGTGTCACCTCCAGTGTTTAGCTACATAGGCAAACAGGAAGTGATCTGTCACTCTTTTCCCTTCCTGTAAATAGCATTCAAAAACCAGCAAGACGTTTTTTGCGCAACACACACAGCACTTCTCAGCACTGAGAGCACTCGCCCTAATTAAAATGGGTATTTCCAGATGATCAAAAAGAGCATGAAAGCCAAATTATACAACAGATTTTTCATATCCACAAGCAGCCTGTTCAATAAAGTACAGCAAACAATGGCAATAGAACTAATATTAGCATTTATGGTGACATCACCAGTCTAGCAAGGCTCTGGTGATTACACTGCAACAAACCCGCACTATATCAACATAAAGATCTGAAAGATTTTTTTCAAAAATGAAGTCATAAATTAGATTTATCCATTTTCTGTGGCAAAGGGACAGAACATACAACTTGCTAATACCTCTGTAGATGTTGCATGTTTCATGACCTGCCTATCAAACACTGGTCAGGTCACACCACCAGTTCAGATTACAATAGCTAACATTTTAATGGAGTCCTCGCATTCTAACAGACAGTTGCAATGACAAAGTAAATCCATACTTTTCTTTTGCATCATATTCATGTTTCTTTAAGCAAAATGTCCTGAAAAAACTGAACTTCAAAGGAATACCAAGGGAGTATCCAAACAGAAGAAATGTTATAGCTTATGAACACAATCAAATGTTATTTTCCTTTTCTGTTGGCTTTCACACATATAAGTCTCAGAATACTCAGATTTCATAATTATGCATGTGGGATAACCTGTTGTTACTGTAATGTCATACTGTACAGGCCATCACAAGAAACTGTTGAGCCCCAGAAACCTCTACTTGCTAAGGACAAATAGGTATTCAGCAACTAGTTGATGAGTGGTTTGCGGGAGGGTGCTTACTGTTGCTAGGTTAATTTGGTCACACAGTGGTAAATGATACCAGATTCATAACATTCTTCTCCTCCATTAAAGCACAACTTTTACTTTTAAAGAAGACATTCTCCTGTGTTTTCGGTTTGCATCGCACTTTCTTAATTTTCACTATGGCTCCCGTGGTTAGTTAGCATACTCTGTGTTAGTTAACAAGTGTTTGCAGACAAGTTAGCATCTTCCTTGCAATCTACAGGCAACCACAACAGTCTCCTAGCTACCAAAGCAATCACAAGGCACTGCCTTTGAGGCCAACTTCATCCAGCCACAGCCAGCTATCTCGAGTAACCACGCACCAGCTGGTCAGGAAATACATCACCGTCAACCATTCTTTAGGTCTGTGTGATTGAGGCCTTAGCTATCCAGTTATCCGCAGTCCTTTTTGCCTAGTAATACCACTTCGTACCTCTTTCCTGACTGTCCTCAGCCATGCACAAGAAGTAGTTTTGCTAACAGAGGGCATTTTTCTTTTTACGTAATCTTTGAATCCAACCTTTTAATCATGTTCATAGAAAGATATTTACTGAAAACACTGCAAAACCAATGATGCCTCAAGCTCTTGGCAAGAAATGGTTGGAGAATTAATAGGATATACAGGATATAAAGGTTGGCTAGTATTTCTTTTTAGCCTTGCACATATTGCAACCCTCTTGACATGCTCTTCTTCCCTCTCCGCTGGTGGTATGGTACAATGCAGAGGACACTGCCTAAAGCCCAAATCAAGCAGATTATCCAGCAGATCATCATGCAGGTTGATTGTTGGAAGATGTCTATGTTGTGGCAGTGGGATTGTAGCTAAAAGACCAGGTGCTCCAATGTCAATGTGTTGCAGAAACTAAGATTTTTAATTATTATCTTTTAAGTATAAACATGTAGCAGTATATTTTTTTATCTCATCTGTTCTCTCTCCTGTAACCCTCGCTCATAAGGGAGAGCTGACCATGACCAGTGACATGGAGAACCTTCAGAATGCTATTTTCCTGGACATGGTGCCAGAGAGTTGGACCAAACGGGCATATCCCTCCATGTCTGGCCTGGCCCTGTGGTTCATGGACCTGCTGGCCAGGATCAGGGAGCTGGAAGCTTGGTCAGCTGATTTCATCTTACCTTCTGCAGTGTGGCTGGCTGGCTTCTTTAACCCTCAGTCCTTTCTCACAGCCATCATGCAGGCTATGGCGAGAAGGTAGGGTTACTCAGCATTAAGATATAAGAAAATGATGGAAAACCACGTGGCTTGTTAACAGGAAATCTGTGGTTGTGTGGCAGAAACGAGTGGCCCCTGGACAGTATGTGTCTGCAGTGTGATGTCACAAAGAAGAATCGGGAGGACTTCAGCTCTCCACCTCGTGAAGGGGCCTACGTACACGGGTTGTACATGGAGGGCGCACGCTGGGACACACAGGTACATGAGTTTTTATTGATTTCCTTGTTTAGCTGACTGCCGCAAAGTTGCTACAGAAAGTTGCTACAGCAAACACAGAACACAGAACACTTTCACTTGCAAGCATCTCAGACTAAATGAGGTGCTTGAGGTGAGCTGACCCTCACCTCATTTAAGCTCACAAAAAAAAGCACCTTCACATTTCCTTAGTGGCTTCATTTTCTGCCTTGCAACCTGCTTGTGTTCAGCTGTTGGGGCATAGCGCATTACTCAGCTTCCCAGAGCTCTTTCTATCTCTATACATTCAAGCTCTGCATATGTGCCCAGCTTTCAAGGTGCATCCCACTAGACTTCTTAATTAGGGAATGTGCAGAGTGTGCACTTGAGCACTTAGATCACCCTTTGGAGGAGTGGTTCCTTTTTTCTTCATTAAAGTTGGAGGCGCAGGCAAATAGACAGGCAGCCCTACAGGCTGTGTAGCTTCCACTCACACAACTCTTCTCCTCCTACTCATTCTCCTCTCAGCCCCAAGGCCAGTTCTGTGCCACTGGCAGGGAGTAGCAGAGTGTGAATAGGAGAGTATTTAGCGCTCCGTTTGGACACTGCTCTGTGCAGCCATTAAAGTCAAAGATTTATGATAAACCTAATCTGTATTAATGAACCTTACATATTATTCACACAGGGTTCAGACATCATGTATCGTATGTGTAATCATAGAATATGCAGATATGTCCTTTGAAAGGATTTGTGTTTGCGATGGACACTACCTATTGACGTCCTGCTTTGTGATATACTTTATTCTTTCAATATGTTGTGTGATTAAATGATAAAAATGGATATTTGCTAGTGTAGTAACAGTGTAGACACAGCATCATTAATGAATTATAATGAATTGCTCACTTTAAGATCCTCATCATTGTTATTTACCTGAAACAGATATAAGGTTATTGGTATTTAGCACCTCTTTAAAGTGTTGCAGGAATTGCAGATGCAGTTCGGGCTTTGTCCTCTTTGCTTTCCAAAGTCATCAGGATTTACATTCATTCCTGAAAGTCACTGTGCATGCATGAAGAAACTTCTGTTTGTCAGGAGCTAATTGTAGGAGGATTAATTAGCGAGACAGACCACTCTGTTTCAGAGTGTTTAGAGAGTGTGTATTCTAAGACAGGGTAGCTCGACTTCAGCTCAGACTCTCCTGACTTTCACCACTTTCCAAGGGTGCCACAAAACTGTGTTCAACAAACTCTAACTTTGCTTGTGCCAACCAAGATTAGTCAAACAGATTCTTTTTTTTTCTTTTCTTTTCTTTTCTTTTCTTTTCTTTTCTTTTTTTTTCTTTTTCTTTCAGACTGGCTTGATTGTGGATGCCCGTCTCAAAGAGCTCACCCCAACCATGCCGGTCATGTTCATCAAAGCTATCCCAGTGGACAAACAGGACAACAGAAACCTCTACCAGTGTCCTGTTTATAAGACTCGCCAGAGGGGACCCACATATGTATGGACCTTTAACCTGAAGACCAAAGAAAACCCCTCCAAGTGGACCTTAGCTGGCGTGGCTCTTCTTCTACAGATCTAGAAGGGGTTAAGAGGAACACACTAATGATCCTGAAAGAGTGAATGGTTCAAATGTCATTGGACATAAATGAGATGTTGTAGTGTTTGGGAGAAACAAATGAAAAGGTAGATTTGTTGGTAATATACCACATATTTATTTACTTCAAAGCACTCAGGGAATTCTTGCTATAGCCTCTGTAGGTTTCACTCTAGCTAGTTTCACAAAGCTAAGTTAGACCATTCTTAGTTTTGCAAAAATAGAAACTGTTTCATTTTAAGCCCAAAATTACACACCTTACCCCAGATAAATAACTCTAAGACCCAGTCTTTTTAGCATTGCTTTAATAGGAAGCCCATATTATAGCATTTGTTAAAGGTAACTTGCCGTTATTGATTGTGCCATTATTGTAATAGTGGGACTTGTGGCCACAGCGGTTGCTGTTCTGATCATGGGACAACCCTGATTATAAGACTTCATTTCGAATCTTGTGCTTCTGAGCATAGGACTCTTTGATGATAGGAACCACTCTGACACCTGTCCTGTGGGGAAAGTTTCTGTAAGATACCTTTGATCTAAGAAGAGCGTTCTCATCTTTGAAGGCCTGTCTCTCATGTAAGTGACACATGAAAAATGACAACATGTAAAACCCACATTAGCGTATTTTGTAAATCAGTCACACTCTTACATTTTCTCCTGTCAAGCTGTTGAAGAGCTCCAAATCATTTTCTGAGACACTGAGCTTTATTTTTCTTTTTTCTGTCTTTTTGAGCTCATTATTTACAACAACTATAATTCTGGGCATTACCTAGCATAAATTTTTAGTCATGATTTCATTACCTCTGTAACAGCAGAATGCATTTGAACTTCTGTGGTAACCACAAGCAGTCCATTTTCTAGGCTTAGTCTGTTTCACTACATATTATTTAGCCCAGATATACCAAGAATTGTTCCAAACTTAGCACATAAACATCTGCTTCAGAGGACCTGTAGCCCTTAAGAAAATAGGATCATGTTCCATCTGACAAAAATGTGAAAATTTGGTAAAGAGATATCAAAAAAGTCCTTTTAAAGATCCCAAGGACTTAAAAGGGTTGATCAAGGCTAACCATCATCTTTTTTCAGTCTATTACAAAGAATTCAACCAATTTTTTTTTTTTTTTTACTTAGAGGTCTAAAAGAGGTCTAAGTGGCACATAGGCAGGAAAGCAAAAAACTATAACTGAGCTAAAATTTAGAGCAACTCAACTCCAAATTTACAGAGTCATACCAAAACAAAACACACAAATGAAGCAACCAATTATTTATTTGTAATTGTTTTTAAAAACATTTGATTGACTTTATTTGGTTATGAAATGGTTGTCATCAGACAGCCACTTCTTTATACAACTCTCTGAACAGTCAAAACGTATTGTTCCCACAGGTAAAGGAGGCACTTTAGTATGAGTGGTAAGCAATGTCCCCTCCAGTCGTTGGAGGTCGTGACTCAAAAAAAGGAACACATTACTTGTTACTGTAATGCAGTATGTTACTTAGCTACCAGAGAAAGTAATGTGTTAAACTGCTTGTTGCATGTTACCTTCTCGTTAAGCCATAAATTGACCTAAAAAGCATTGTCACATAATTACCAGTTGACAATATAACCCATAGGTTATAAATCCATGCACCAACACAAAACCAGCCCAAAGAGACCTCAAAGCAATCGCCACAGCAGCTCTACTGTAGAAACATGTAGAAATGGAGGCTGCAATGCTGCAAACATTCAAAGCAAGTCCTACTAACCCAATCACGTAGACAGTGTACAGCACTTTTACTGACATTTATACACACACACTCCAATGGATGCATTGGAGGCAGTTACTTGCCCAAAGATACTTCAACAGAAACATGGAGAAGCCAGGGACTGATCCACCAACCTTTCAATTTTTAGACGCCCCATGCTCACACATGCTCCACAGCTGTGAATGAATGCCAAGAATGAAGCCAAGGTGAAAAGGCTAAAAACTGAGGTTTTTTGCAACTTGAGGCTGGCTCCATACATTCCCATGTTAAAATGTCCAGTTTTACAGGACTAAAAATCATGCTTACAATCCTTTACAATAGTTTTCTCGTCTAAGAACAGTTTCCCCCTGCACTTTTAAAATTAGGGGTATGCCTACATTTTTTTAAACTGTTTTTCCGAGATTCTCCAGTCACCAACAGGAAGTGGCCAATAACTTCCTGTTGGTGATTTTATGTAGGACTAAACCCCAAAGTGTCGCAAACAGCAATGTTAGATCTTTTGCATGTTGCACCTTTAATGTAACTTTGTGAAGCTTGAAGCTTTTTAATTACTGGTCATCTGTGTGTGGAGAAATTCTGCAAATATGTATCTGTGAGTCATTGGATGAGGAGGTGTTGTAAAAGATGTGGCTGGTTGGAAAATATCACAGAATAAATTTAACTATTGGGTGATTTAACACTTTCTCACTGAATTCACATCAGTAGAGCTACCTACACTGTGTACACATATTCTCATAATCATATCTTAACTAACCACATAAAAAATATATGTTTGAAATAAATTTATATGTGTAAATATTTTATTCATTTGTACTTTCTTCCAGAAGAGTTGCAGAATAAAGATGCTTTATCTTGCCTCTCCAGATTGCACATGTGGTTTTATTTTCATATACTGCACGATATATCCCATTTGAGTGCCAATATGCAGTCATTTCGCCTATCTCACATTTCCAGTTCCCTAGTCCTGCCTCTTCTCTTCCAGCTCTTTAGACCAACTCTCTCCCCCTCTCTTCTCCTCCTCCTTCCTTCACTCCTTTCTTCCTCCCTCCTCCCCATTTGAGATAAAAAAAAAAAAACATCTCCAAAGCAGAAAGTGTGCAATCTCCCAGATACACCCATGTACACACACACCCACTATGATATAACCCAACTTTAAAACTCTGTTTTCCTTTCTTTTTTCTTTTTCTGCTGCTGTCTAAGCCCAGGTTCCCCAGCGTCATCTTTATCTGGTTATTTGAGAGCCTTAACAATGCTCTGAGAGACAGAGGCACGAGGAGGACGTGAGGGGAAGTAGGAAGAGAAAAGTAGCGATGCACGGCGAGGAACTTTATGTAGGTCTCCTAAAGTACAGCTTCAGGTGTCATTATGAAAACAGATCCTGCTTTGGTACACAGGTCATGTCACTGCAGCATGGCTTGTGACGTGCTGTTCAGCAGCCGTGCTGTAGTTATTCTCTGATGTAGTATGACATTATCTGTTTGACCCTTAGTGGAGCTCATTCACCCTTAGTAGTTAATGCTGCAGTATATTTGTCAAGCTTTGCATTCTTACACAGAAGATTTTGCCGTCAAATAGTGGTAGATTTAACAGTGGTCTGGAAACTCACAAGTAAAAAAAAGACTTTCTCATTTCTAACCAAAGGCCATTTTGTATGAGAGTGCAAGAATTTCTGTATTTACAACCCTGATAAAAAGCAAAAGTAAAAATGAAGTTAGTTAAAATTAGTAAGTTTTAACTAGACATTGACATTGTGTAAGACAGAAGTGCAAATTGCATAAATAAATATTATGTACACTATAAATCTAAGAAACACATCTGCATGAAGGTAAATTACAAATTATGCTTGGGATCTGATGCCTGACAAGTGTGTTCATTTGTAACAGAATGTAGAGTTATTATACAGTTTAACTATGCAATTCAATTCAGTTCCATTTTATGTATACAGCCCTGGAACATACAGAGAAAGTAACTGAAGAGATATGCAAAGAAAAGGGTGGAAGTTTCTGTAACAGCCAAGTCAGTATTAGGATCTCAATGCAACTAAGCTGCTAAATACTGTAAACTAGACTGTAAAGCAAAACGCAGAAAGACCTGTGAACAGACATCTAATAACAGCCTGGCAAAGGATCACACTGAGGAAATGCATCCAGTGATTACAAAGGACTTTGCAATTGTCAAAACTAACATTTAAAAGCCTGAGAAACTGTATAAATTTTGTTCTCCTAAATGGTTAATTGAATTCAATTCAATTCAATTTTATTTATACAGCGCCAAATCACAACAACAGTCGCCTCGAGGCGCTTTATATTGTAAGGTAGACCCTATAATAATACATACAGAGAAAAACCCAACAATCAAGTGACCCCCTATGAGCAAGCACTTTGGCGACAGTGGGAAGGAAAAAACTCCCTTTTAACAGGAAGAAACCTCCGGCAGAACCAGGCTCAGGGAGCGGCGGCCATCTGTCGTGACCGGTTGGGGAGAGATGGTAAATGGTAAATGGACTGGTTCTTATATAGCGCTTTTCTACTCTTCTGAGCACTCAAAGCGAGAGAGAAGGAAAACAGGATAAAGACATGCTGTGGAAGAGAGCCAATTAATAACAAGTATGATTCAGTGCAGAGAGGTCTAATGTAAGCTCTAAAGTGTTAATGCTATACACTTTTGTTCCATAACCCTCAGGATCATTTAAAAAAATCCAAATGACTGTCCTACTGCATCCCACCTCGATGGTTGAAGATGTTGGAACCTTGTTAAGATCCAACCATACAAAATATGATTTTTTGCCATTTTTCAAGTGGTCTCAAACTTTTGATCGGGACTGTATGTTACCTCTGGGTAATCTACTTAATAGTTTTAATCTCCTGTCACTGGTATGCAGATGATACACAGCTGTACTTTTATGTTAAGCCCAACAACCCCAACAGCCTCTCTAAAATTACTAATTGGATGTATTCAAATGCCCTCCATCCACTGGCCCTGACTGACCTTCCAAGAAGGTCCATCAGTACATCGCCCCCTTACCAGCTGAGGTGACAAAAGTACACACATTCTGTACTTAAGTAGAAGTATAGATATTTGTGTTAAAAAGTACTCTGGTAAAAGTTAAAGCAGATTGTAATCATTTTTTATGTAATCATTTTTTTACATAATTCCCTCTGGGATTAGAGTGTTCTAGATCTGATTCTACTGATTTTTAGTTTGATTTGACACCTAAACAGAGAAAATGAGTATTGTCAGAGGATAAAGTGTGATTTGGTAGGTGGGGAACCGCTTGGCTCACCGTGGGGAAAAGAATCACAACTCACAATAATGTCTGTTCAGAGCTCCAGTAGATTTTTTTGTGTACAGGCTATGATTAGCTGACAAGTGCTGCTGCTGCTCTGAGGTTTACTGCTCTTTGTGGATTTACACGACTCAATTCAACAGAATTTAAGCCAACACAAACTATCTTGGGTGATTTACTTTCCTGTCTTTGCGCTGTCTTTATACTAAAGGTTATAAAATTAGTATAATGGTAGAATTCAATGAATGAATCGAAGCATTATCAGCTTAAATTCATATTAATCTCTGCTACCTTTTATGTAACCTATCACTGATCATGAACACCACAGCCACTGTGGACCAGTCCAACACACTGTTCTTTACTTTAAATCCATCAGTGTTTGACAAGCTAACCTGTTTATCCTGCACTAACCTGTATCTTCATGTGACCTTTGAAAAACACAAAGTAAGTATACGCCTCAGTTTGTTTTGCAAGACATTTCACAATATGAAAAAAACCCCATAACCTTACATCATGTACAGACACAATATCTGATTTAAAAATGAGGACATTACATGTAAGCTTTAAATTTTCAGTTTATCAAGTGCCACTGAGAAGCCCTTATCTTTAAATATAACCTTGTTCCTCTTCGGTCCTGTCTCCCTGACAACTTTCTTTGATCTGAAACAGTGATTTGTACATTAGACCATTAGCAGAAAGAAGTACAACTCTAGCAGATAGAGTTGTACTTCTAGTTTTGGAAAGTACATTTTTGGACCAAAAAACTTAGATGAGGGCACTAAATGAAAAGTCTGGATATCGCAAATTTAGTTAATTCTCCCTGAATTCAGTAAGGAGCAGAACAGAGTATCTCTGTAGGTTCTCATTCATCAAGGCCATGGTGGTACTGAGAGCTTGAAAAGAAGGCAACTGGACTTATTTAGGTTTTTGATGATGTTTCTCATACAAGAGACTTCTTCAGTTTCTCAACCCGTAATAGGGGGCTGTACGTTTGGAGATGGTCCTAAGGGTCGTTAACCTACTATTCATCATGTGAGTCGTCACATGAGCCAAGGTGTGATGAAAGGCATGGGTCATTTCAATCACCAGCACCAACAGGTGAAACCAGGTAAAACCTAACAGGTGAAACCCACCATCATATGAGCTATTGAAGTCACCTGAGACATGGTATGAATGGTGGTAAAAATGCTTAGAAGGGATCTCAGTAACAGACTGATACTTGGTGTTATATGCCACTACCTCTGTTCCACGATGGTCATTCATAGTATATATAGATAGCCTCCTTTGCTCCTTTCTCAAACCATCAGTCTTCTCTGTCCAAATGTGAACACTGGCATCCTCGAGAGCGTGTCCTCTCTTCTTTAAAAGCTGGTGCGCAGCTGAGTCTTCCAAGAAACCAAGGAATATAGGTTCCTGTGCACATTGAGGAGGATGGAAGGCTCAACACTGAAATTTGCTAAAAAATCCACAAACACAGCCCAGTACTTACTCTTTGATTTCCATCACCCCCAGGGTTTATTACCTGTGACTCTATTAACTGTTGTAGACCTGAAGAAGCCTCTTGGAGAGGTGAAATGTCTTTAAAAACCAAAGTCCAACTGTTTTATTTTTAATCTCTCAAGATGAGCAGGACAGAGTGTATGGGAATGAATTGGAATTTCAATAAGAATAAATGAAATGAAAAATGCAGTCAGCTTGTGACTATTTTTTGAAAGCAACTAACAGCTTTTTTAGACACAAACATCAATAATCCCTTCATGGTTATAGTTTTGGAAAGGCTAACCGCCAAAATATAAATGCTGAGTTGTGTGTTATTTATTTTGCCGTGCAGACTAATAATATGAGCTTCAAAATGCCCCTGCAGATCAGCACTATCCTGTTGTGTCATGAAAAGCCAGATGTATAACAGCTCTTCAGAGCAGTTAATGATGCGGCTTTGCCTGCTACGCCAGCTACAGACCCCTGGTCTCGAAAGGCTAAAAAAAGCATGACGACTCATATTTCATATTTGTAGGTGATATGAGTGTTCTTGGCATGCTACTGAGGAGAATGCTGGAGTCGAAGTAGTGGGCGGGGGGATCTATCAAAGGCTCCATGCTCAGAATGGAAAAGAAGGTACCTTTAATCATCTGCTTGTGTGAGATGTCACACGGTTGCTAGGTTACAGGTCAGCCCAGAGAAGCTCCTGAGTGTTATAGAGATGCCTTAGTGTGTATAATGTGTAAGCATGTCAAATTCTAATTACAGACATACGTGATGATTTAATTCCAGAGCTCGACATTGGCAAACGATTGTGAAGATGTCTGGATGACGTCTTCCCGTTTCTGTTTGTTACTGTGCTGTTCAGCATATGCAAAAATCATCAAGATGGTCATCCGACTAGAGGGTCAGTAATCCTGCGATCATTTGGCGATTCCTATCGCTGCTCACTGGTCACGTCTGTGCTGTTTTCACACTATACACCTCCCAGGAACCACTTGACAGCCAGACTGTGTCCACTGCCCATCCTAAAAACTCACATCCCACTCCTTCTGAGTGCTGAGAAATGTGCTGCTGAGATATCTCACTAGCAGTAATTTCCATGACAGGCGTGTTACAAGCTGATAAATAGTACAATGTTTTCTCAGCCTGTAATTCTATTTAACCCATTCTTTCCACTTCTCTGACTTGCGACTCTCAGCCATGGCAGAATGGCTGGATTAGCCACTCAGATTCCTGCTACAGCACTGCAAGCAGGTCTTGTCTCCTCACAGCCTCTGGCTCCTCATATCCTGTCACAGCCAGCAGACTCAGCTGTTATGCAAACCAACTGCGAGAGGAGCAGTTTTTGGCTTTGGCTGGAAACTGGGGTAATTAGCTTTGACAGAGCTGATGAGTTGCTAATTAAATGTTTATCTGAATCTGGCATCTGTCGTAAAACAAATGTCTGTTAGCTGCCTACAATCTGTGGATTATCAGAAATAACTGGGGTTGGGTCCTGCATCCAGGCAGATAAGCGGAGAGGACGGTGTTTTGAGCAGTCAGGCAGAAACTAGTCACAACCACAGCACCTACTGTGTACATGCTAGGAGCTTAAACTCACTCGTAATGATTATATGATTCTCTCAATCCACATCCAAGCTGGCACTTGTGTACTAACAAATGTTGTTACAAGTACTGATTTATATCAATTTGAAAATCTGTTATCAAAGCTAGTTTTTGATTTTTGATTAATTAGCTGAGGTTTAGTAAAGAGTTACACATCTTTGTTTGTCGTTTCAGTGACATGGGATTATCTTTAAATGGAAACCTCGATGACAAAATGTCTTTGACGATATTTTATTTTTGCAGTTTTTTTGTGTTTTCTGGTGTGACACTGGATGCAGATGTTCACTTTTCTTGGCGTTCCTTATAAATTCGAGGTTTCTTAATGTGATAAATGTTTGAGATTAGATTTTAGTACTACACTATATGGCACTATGGGTAAACAGACAAAGTGGGGTTGCTAGTTTTCCAGTTAACAGCAATTACATCTGACATATAGTAATAAAGAACAATTTAACATGCATAAACACTAAATAACAATAAAACACATGTAACTGCAATGCCTAGAAAAAGACAATGCTATGTTAGCTTGGTAGCAAGGCAGTGGCTCAGGCCAACACATTCCAAACATTGTAGTTTCTAAAGCTTCATGGCTCCAAAACCCAGACTTTAGTGTTAAAATGCCCAGCTGTACAACTTTAAACAGGACGTTTACAACCTGGTCCAAACTTTTTAAGCTTTATGGATAGTTTTCAACTTCCTAATAATTTTTCAAATTTTCCAAATTCACTTGGTTACAATTTGCTCATACATTGTACCAAGTTTGAAATGCTAAATAAAATAAAATAAAATAAATTTCTTGTGTGTTTTGAGTGTTTTTGAGTGTTACTTAGCACTAATTAGCATATCTGCGTCTGTGCTTTACACTTATACAGTTTACAAACGTTGCTTGCTAACAATTTGCTAGTGGTAGTTTATTACTTAGCACTCCAAACATGGCTGTGTTCAAATGCTAATGGTGAGGCTTCAAAATGTGTGGTCCAGAAACCGGTGCGTGATGTCATGGCAGCTGTGTCCATTTGTTATCTACACAATGATAGTCACTATAAGTGAATCTTCTTTTAACTAGCTAAAAATTCTTTTGCTATCCATTTTTGTGATGTTTTGTTTAATATTGTAGAATCTGTAGTCTAAAATATAAAGCACCTTGAGGTGACAGTTATTGTGAATTTGGGACATATAAAAGCCTCAGACCTTAGCCGTACTTGTCATTGTGGATGCACGTATACAGAACAATGCAATCTGAGACACCATACTCTTTTTTTTAGATGCTGTCCCCTGAAATCCTCCTGCTGAACTATATAACCTTTGTTTAATTACGTAGTTATTGAGATAAAGATCTCTGATAACGCAGACCTTGTACACAAACAGAATCAGGAACAAAAAAAACTTTTATCCAGTGTTATGAAAGAACTTTTAAAGTCTTTGGGGATATAATGACACAGTTTTTGTAGGAGTACAAAATAAATGTTTGTGGCTTTCTTGTTGTTGCCGGTGAGAAACAAGTCTCTCAGTTATTTGTAAACTGCTGCGTCTCACCTTTGTTCCACCAAACAGCTTCAGGTGGCCAGAGTAAAGAAGATCAGAGCTGATCATCATGTAGATACAGTCAGTTGTTGCCATAATTTCAAAGTGACAAACTTCATGAGGTGTAGTGAGAGATGTAAATGGTGCTTCGAGGTTTTTCAGAGCTGGGTACTGCTTTGTCAGGAGAGTTAGTTGTGGCTACATACATCACAGGAAGACTTGCAAATCATTTTTAGGTCTGAAAAGATTCTTTCAACCTGTTATGTCTTTGGGACAAAAATGTTGTTGTGTCAGTATTTATGTATATTTTATTATGAGTGAAAAAAGAACTGAACATCAGACTCTTTATACAAAGCATTGCATAGCAAATGTTTTTGTTTTGTTGTAATTATTTTAATTGTCTTCGACCACCCGTGTAGTCACAGACTGAAGTGGTTTCAGTTTACAGACGACAGATGTTTCTTGGAAATGGCAAAACAAAGAGTCTTTTATTTTGGCTTTTCTTTCTATTTATGTGAAGTTTAAAGTCGCTCTAACCCACCCATCCAGTCCGGTTTCATTGATTAACTTTTGTTGAATTCCTTAGTCTGTCATTCAGATTTGTTTTCCATCCAACACTGTGAGTGCTTGAATGATGTATGCAATATGTACATTTAATATAATGGAATTTTTAAGGCTCCTTCCTCATCAGACTGACCGGTCAAAAAGCTTTAGACTATGAGTTATATTTAATCACTTTTCATTCTGTGCAATTAAAATGGACAAGAGAAATAAAATGATTTATGTGGTCTTAGTTACAAGAGCTTGTGTAAGTTCATAGTTGATCTGAATATATTTGAATTAGATGGTCATCATTATTGTGGTCAAAATATTCATGTTAACAATATAATTATGAAATGCTTGAATAACTATAATGCTACTAGTGAAACTCATTTACAATTTGATAATTGTGTCATCTTATTTTTTTATTTAAAACAAAAATTTTTTTAAAATAGTTTTTATGATTGTATTGCATTTTGACAGAGTATGCACATTTATTTATTCATTTTGATAAGTTGGTTATCTTCAATACAAGCTAATAATTAAACCTTTAATTTGAATACTACTTTATGTGACAAATGCAAATATATGTATTGTTATATTTGTCCAGGGGCTGTGCTGAGGAGCTCCTGTTGTTGCCTTTTGATTATTTCATTTTAGTGAATTTATCACTTGATGAAACTGATATTTCTTACTTACTGTGATTCATACAAAGGTGAAATAGCAACTTTTTGTTTTGGAGGTCTACAGCTTTTTTCCCCCTTCCCCCTTCACCTTCAGCGTTGAAGTGAGACACTGCTGAACTCTTACTTCCCAGACCACAGTGTTACCATACCTGGCTTTGTGGCTTTTCAGACAGACAGGGATGTTATTCTGGTGAGAAGATATGTGGTGTAATCCTGCTAGCTGTTGGAATGCGTCCACATGACGTCTTTGGTGTTGGTGTTTGAATCCAGTTTGATTAGTGTAAATATTTACCTTCATGAACTATTTTATTCCATATTTGTTGATTTTTTTGTATGCAGTGAATGTATTTTATGGAGCTAAGTTGTTTTTCATGCTATGACTGCTTTAATGTAGTAATTTCCAAACTTTTAGGATAAATCTATTTCTTATTTTTTTCTTACATTCACTTTAGTTATATATGTTTTGCATATTTAAGTGTACTTTATTTTGTTGTGTTTTTTTATGTGACATTCTGCACGATTGATGATTTGACAGACATCTACTCACATTTACGGCTGCATGATGGGTCTGGGCCGTGTGCTCTGTCATCTGTGGTGCTAAACATTGAAAATTAGCGTGCTTTGCCTCGAGGAGATGGAGATTTCCTTGAAGCCATTCTGAAGGGCAGTAGTCAGATTTTATTTTATTTTCCTCAAATACTTACAGAGTAATTATGACTTGAAATAGCTGGCCCCAAAAAAAAAAGACATTATGTACTTGAACATATCGCCACAATGTATTACATGTCGGCTCAACACAGGGAGTGTTTTGGCAGGTGCCGGGCCACTGTCGTGTTCTTTTGACCTTTTTCACGATATCCACAGCAGCTTAAAAAATATGAAATAAAATAACATAAATCATTCCCTCTATTGTCATCTCTGAGGGCAGCAGAGAGCGTTTCATTTTACAGGATTTTGGTTTTGTACCTGTCATCGTGTTTGCTGTATATAAAAAATAAAGCATTTTTCCCCACAGCGGACTAAAGTTGCAGGTTTCTATAAGAAAGATGAAACCCAGAAAAGATCCCACTGCCTTTTTTCATATTTTTTGTATGTCTAAACTACATCCTCTGAATGTCACAGGGAAACTGAAAATGTCTTTCTGTTTCAAATCCAGACAGTGCTCACTGACCACACTCAGGGCTGGCAAAAGCAAGGACCAAATGGAAAAGTACAGAACAGGAGATTGAATTTTTAACCAGCAAAATAAGGCCTCTGTTCCTGTATCATGTTAGCATTAAATGCAGAACACATATGTAATGAAATACATTGTTGAAGAAATGTGTGCTATTTGAGATGTGGAAAGACAGTTTGAAAGCTGCTGATTATTTTATGGAAGGCCATGTTCTGCACCTCCTCCTCCTCGCACCGCTTGAGCTGCAGTCATTGTTGTAGCCATCTTTCCTCTCACTCTTCAGCTGCTCTCCCATTCATAGATTCTTTTTGACTGCAGTCTCATATTTTAATTTAAATGCTGATGGGCTCGAGGATCAGTGTAAATTGCAAATGCAAACTTTTTCAATTTTTTTCCTTATCGCTCTTTAAAAAAAAACAAAAAAAAACCTTGTGTGTTTGTGGAGGAGTGCAATTTGCAGACGCTGTTGTTTGCTGGGAGAATTGTCCTTCACACCCATGGATTTCCATGAATTTAAACAAGGTTTGAATTTGCAATGACCAGCATTAAGATCAACCATATTAATTCAGATGTCAGATAAAAGCACTGCCCAGAAAAGCCCCGAGTGCCATACATGCAGAAACTGTCAGTTAAACATGTGTGTCTGGCTGGCTGTGGCATGCTGTCAGAAAAGGTGCATGACCCCCACCGCTGTACAATCAAACCTGTACAGCTGGCAGATTGGACCTGTAATTACACAGACAATTTTCTGAGGCGTAGCTGTTCCAGAATCATAAATAATCTTATTGGTTGCTATACTTCAGTGGGCAGCGACAAAACTGATGTTTGCACGGTGCGAGCGTCTTAAATTGAGGTTAAGAAGGTATCATCATTAGATAAAATGCAGCACTTGTTGTTTGTTAAAGCTGATTAAGACAACCTGTTTCTCTTACTGAAATAAGAAACTTTAAGGGCTGCTCTGTAAATTCAAAGTTACTGTTCCATGAAACTTACACAGGACCTGTTCAAAGATAATATTCTAAATAAAAACAACAGTGCATATATTTATTAAATCCATAATGTTCAAACTCCAGAGAAATGCACTTACCCCAGAGCAGCTCAGTAATGTAGACATCACTTATCCACACCACAGACACATGTAGCCTTCAGAACTACAAAAGATATTACAAGTATTGTTCTGTAAGTGAGTTTAACTATTTTGTAACTAGCATTTTACAATACAGATGCTAGACCTTTATGTCTAAAAATGCCCTTTTGAGTGAGGTAAGGAAGTTGGAATTACTGGGTTTTTAAGGTCAAAGTATAGAGATATCATGGTAGAAAGAAATTGAATTTTGTTGTGTTACACCACTGTGTTACACAATAAAGTGTCTCATATAACTAGTGATGTAGAGTCTTACCAATATTATCTGGCAAATATTATCAGTTGACCAGCTGACGGCCAATCACGTGTAAATGATGCTTTCTGGTTTTAGTTTTCGATCAGAAAAGAATTATATCATCATTTTTTAGCTCATTCAGGACCAAATGAGCTCAAGCCATCCATCCAAAGTTCACAAGAATAAGTATTACTCCTAGTGTATTGGTCAAATTTTAGTGAAACCTATTAATTTTTTTTTTAGATATTTTTTTGGCCATTTTCAGGCTTTATTTGATAGAAAAAGTGAAGGGTGACAGGAAAGCAGAGGGAGAGAGAAACATGCGGCAAAGGGCCATGGGTCGGACTCATGGGCCGCTTCCAGTCACACGCCATACACCTTTTTAATATTCTGATGTACTTGTATCATAGATTGTCTCTGAATGAATGATGTGACAGTATGAAAACAAGCTCTACAGGACACCTACAATTAGTAACTACTACAAAGCAGCTTTAGTTTACCTTGCCAGGCTTGATTTTCACAAGATGAGATTCAACAAATCATGTGAGCATGAAGCTGTTCATTTAAAACAACAACAGAGGGGTACCAGTTATGTGCAAATATTTGTACAGAAGCATAAAAAATATGCATATAAATGCACACACACACACACACACACACACACACACACACACACACACATACAACCCTGGTAAGCATAAGCAGAACAGGATGGATGGATGCATGTGATAGAAAAATACAACTGGTCTTTTTTAGATCATTTCCAAGTACACGTCTCAGACACTTGGTTTTTACTGTAATTCACAAGTAAAGTTTTGCAAGTCTACTAGTGACTTGTCTTTGCATTGCACTCTTGAGGATGAATCTTCTCAGGCTGACAGTTCTTTTGCCTTGAGCAAGGCCTGTAATCCTGAAGGAGCTATGAAGGAAAGATTAGGGTTTCAGAGATGGAGCTGTTCCAACTACCATCCAGCAATCATCATGGGGAATGTGAGGTGTTTGGACAGCGAGCTTAGAAAGACCAAAAGGAACACACTGAGTGTAGTTTGATGTGTAGTTTTAGTGAGATATTGCCACACTCACACATCCTAGACCACAATATGAAATTGCAAGGCTTTTTAGGTGCAATAGTATGTTAATGTGAGTAATAACAGGAAATGTAGAGTGGAACTAGTTGTGACTGAAAAATGTTGTAATCCTGAACTGAATGTTACTGCCGGTGAAGGAATTAGCTTTTACTGTTGCAATTTGAATACAATTTGAATAATCACATTGTGTGAACAGTGGTATATAAATGACAGATCTGTTACATCTGTTATCTTGGGTTTGCTTTAGTGTTTGGTGAAAACATGCCAGGCCTTAGAATACACTTTCTTTATGAATTTTATCGATTGTGACACAAGTTCTAAAATCTGGAAATTAGTTACAATTTTGCACTTTTGAGTCACCAATAATGAACTTCAAAGCTACGTGCTGCGTGTTCCACGTAAAACTTTCACTAAATTAGGCTACAGAAGTTGTCATACACATTTAGTGTGATCCTGCTGAAACTTAATGTTGGTGACACTGAGGATATGCAAGCCTGATGTAATTTATTTTTGCCTAACATTAGCATTTTACTTTTTTCAGTTCAGTGCCACAAATGATAAAAGCAGCTTTGTTTTTTGAGATGTGTATCTGTAATATATATATATATATATGGCGATACATGGAGAAGACTTGAACCCGGGCCTACTGCTCTCTGGTCATACAGCACACGGTCCCCTGCTCAACCACTGAGCTAAACCGGTACACACATTCGTCAACTTTGTGAAGCACAGACAAAACAGACGTATCTCTCCAAGAACAATGTTGCATGTTTAGAAAAATATGGATGGTTTATTTGAACCTACTTTGACAAGCATTATATTCCATTTCCATGATGTTCAAGTCTTCTGAAGTCAATGGAACACAGTCTACATCCAAATATGAACAGTGGTATATCAGTTGTCAACAACACATTCATTCACTTTTCGTCCTACAAACAGTTTTTGCAAAGACACACACAGTATAGTATTAATTTATCCGGTCAAATACTTGGTTAAGTGGGTTTCTATTCTGAACTCACGAAACAGTAATGGTTTATAGTTGTTTTTTTTTAAGAATCTATTGAAAACAGACAGTCTAATATAAAGTCCATCCAGTACAGACTTGTCCATTATACTGCTTCTAGAATAGCTTATTTACAATCGTCTACTGGAAGCAAAAGAGGAAACAAAAAAGAAAAAGAAGAGAAAAATGCCATTGCTTTAAGAACAAAACAAGCTAGCCATTAATATTAAAATTCAAAATTAATAATCAAAAACAGAACATAATGTTTTTTTCATTGATTGTGCTTTGTAACCCACAAAACCACTTCATTTTTCGAAATAGAACACGTATCAGAGGTACCAAATAGAAGTGCTGATAACACCCAGTTCAATTTCTCTCATTGAGATTCTCTACAGCTATGAGTAGGACAGGGCATACAAATGGTTCCTTTTTTTCATTTATTTATATATTTATAAAGTTATTACAGGCTCATTCTCTCAGTTCATCACCTGTGGTGGTGTTATGTCGCACAACAGAAGTCACGCAGGAATCGGTTCGTGTGTTTAACCATGCAAAGCCCTTTAAGATTTGCCAGAAAAGGTCACAGAATAGATTTGTTGGACAAAAGGGAGGCTGATAAAGGCATAAACAGACACAAATGGTACTTTCCTACTAAAACATACATAGAATGGGGCCAAAGCCTGTGGATGAATAGGATAGGCAAGACAGTGGAAATAATAGTAGGCAAGTTAGCAGGATAATACTACACTTTCCCCATCCATAACCTCCTCTGGCTTCAGATCTGGCTGGGCCTGTCTATGCAATGTACAGTGTAGCTCGTTTTCCCGGTCTCTCACAGTAAGTAAGTGGAAGTTCTTGGTCCTGGAATCTCTAAATTGGCAGAAGCCTTGGTCAAAGAAAGCAAAATTGCCACCATCCTACTCTAAAAGAAGGCCAGTATACCAACGTTTGTCAATCAGACCCAGCCCCTGGCATTCAGCAGTGAGTATTCCTGAACAGTTACACAGTCACCTCAGTCTTGCTGCCTGTGCGGTAGTGCTGTGGCTGTTGTTGCTGCTGCTGGTGGTGCTGTGGGATGTAGTGGAGTTGTTCCACAGTGTGAGTCCGTCTCGAGGCAAATGCCTGCCTCTTATTTACTGTCTGGTTCATGGCTAGGGTGTTGGAGTGCCCACTCCCGCCCGCTCCCTGTACCCCACTTCCGCTGCCTCCACCACCGCTGTTGTTAGAGGCACTGGGATGGGAGTGCATTTTGGTCATCTTGTAGCGATCCATTAGAGGCGTAGTTGGAATGAACACGTCTGTGTGTGAGATGGCCCGTGACATTGACTTGTCACTGCCATAAAACCCGCCAGAAATGCTGCTGACCATGCCGCGCTTCAGCGACCTCATCAGCTTATCTGGCGAGAGCAGAGGATCCTGGGACAGGAGGCGGTCTTGTGAGTATAGACGTTCTTGTGAATAGAGGCGATCTTGGGAGTAGTGGCGGTCTTTTGAATAAAGATGCTCCTGTGACAGGAGTCTGTCCTTGGAGTACAAACGGTCCTTGGAGTAGAGGCGATCTTGGGAGGTGTGGCGGTCCTGTGGAAGAAGACGCTCCTGGGATCGAAGACGTTCGGCAGATAGGAGCTGTTCATCAGACAGGATCCTACCCCCGTACAGGGACACACCATTAGAGGACATGGTATAATCTTGCTGGGGGGCTCTTTGAGGGGACAGGACACGATCTTGGGACATAGCCCTCTGGACACGACGGGGCCTCTGCCTCTGCTGAGATTGCTGCTGTGAGGACTGTGTCTGCGGAGGTGCCTGGGAGATGGAGGACTGTGGGGGCTGGCTCTGCTGTTGTTCCCGGTGCTATTGAGTGAAAGATGGATGAGGTGAGTTTATTCATAAACTTAGGGGTAAAATGCTCTGCTGCTGACTACTGCAGAATAACTTCTAACTTTTAAATCTGGAAACTTGTGCTCTTGCATCATAGATACATAAAACTTGATAGTACGTGACCTTGTTTTGAAGTGTGCACTATTAAATGGAACACTTCTGTACCCACCTGTTCTTGACTCATTTTGAGAACATGAAGGGGAAGAGTGCTTCTTGCTGCCAGGTCGGGCAGGTGGCGCTTACGAGTGTAGTAGTCTTCGACTTCTTTATCTGCTGCAGAGGACACAGAAGTGGAGAAAAAAAACGAGAGACACGAAGTGAAGAGGCAATTCAAGGAGTGAAAGAAAGAGAAAACACGGGTAGGTACAGAATGCTAGGGGAGAAATCGTGTAATGTGGAATTGGAGAACACGGCAGACAATGCAGAGAATAGTGTTGGGGGACCCATCGTATTTCACCTTTCCAAGCTCATAGAGGGGAATAGAAAATAGAGGCAGAGTATCACAGTCAGACCACATTACATGCTAGGCACATAACATCCACATATCCAGACTTGATCAGGGATGCTGCAGGCAGTTCTGGCTGTGGGTGATAACTTTTCAAAGGTCATTTGAAAGTCTATAAACAAAAAACCATCATATACAGACATGGAGGGAACCACGCAGGCACCTCACATATATGCATGCTGGAAATCTAATAGGATTATTACACAATCATATCAACACTGAAGCTGCAAGTGTTTCGTATAAACTCAAGTGGGGGTTTTCTTTTATATTCCTGTGTGCAACCAACAAAAACCTCCAAACCAAACAATGAATATAACATGCATTCAGAAGCAGATCAAAAAGACAAGAATACATTTGCAAAGACGATAGAGTGTAGGAGTGAATGTAGCATTAAATTCATGCCACACGACAAAAACACATGCACGGAGATTTGTATCAACCAAATAAATAAATAAATAAAACACACGCACACACAAAGTGATGCACATTTACAAAAACTTGACATTTTGTCATAAAGACAGTAGCATAAACCATTCAAAAATGGAAACATTTATAAGTCTGTGAATGAGCGTTTAACCCGCACAATAAGAGACAGGTGAACTCCAGTGCCATTGATGGTGGAAAGGTATTACGAGAGCAGATCTCTCCACCTTATTGAGAATTCGTAGATGGCTTTTCAGTGCGAGTCTGTCTTTTTCAATAATGGTACAGCAGTGTTCACACCACCTGTCCAAATTACTCTCATCCAAATCCCCTTCAGCGCCGAGTCACGGGTGCTTGCTGCAAATCGATTCATTATGAGAGATAATAAAAACAAGATGTTCCTTTCTCAAGCATAATAGTCTTCAAGATTTGGGCAGCGCATTGCAAACTCATCAACCATATTACCACAGAGTGAATGAATAACTCATGATATATAGTGTCCTGCACTGCAATGGGCTAAATGCTTTTTTTCTCTTCAGTTTGATACCAATTTGCATTAATAAGCAGTAGCATTCTTCTTTTATTATCTCAACAATGAAAACTCCGCTCGATGTTCCCTCCAGCGCAATCCAGCATGATCTATCATTGTGCAGACACTAGTTGAGCAACAAAAAGAAACAGCAGAGCCTTTTGGTTATTTGCTGCAGCAAATAATTTGCTTTGAAAGCAAAAAAAGTTGGGAAGACTGAAGGAAGGACACTGCCAAGGGATATTTTTCCATTTCAGAACTGTCTCTTTGGTGGGGTCCTATCTCTGACAATTGAATTCATTTGGTTTTGTTTTACGACCCATCAAAAGCTATTATGTTAATTCTCACAAGCATTCTTCAAATAAAAAGACTGTTTTTTTTGTTGTTGTTGTGGTCGTTTTTATTTCTCCAAAACAACTGAGAACCAGTAAATACTACTGGAAACTTGTTTTACCATTTAGTTTGAAATGGTGCCTGGCAGCTCTAAGTGGGAGCCAGTGCAGAGCGACCCCTGATGGGGTGAGCTGTAGATCGCCATCTTTCATTTTGACTGAGAGCCAGCAGCGAAGTAGGATGCTCATGACGAAACTACACAAGCTTTAACGGATATTTGTATTTCACTTCGAGAATAACATGAGACGAGAGCTCATTATGCAGTAGAAATCCACCAAAGGAACGCTAAATTAATACCAAGCCAGGCCAGACACAAGAAGCCGCTGATATATGTGTGATTCAAGAGAAATTGTGGCTGCGGCGAGGGAATCTGAGTTTTTTGAGTTGATTAGGCTGATTTTTTGACAGCTCAGAGTTGAGAAGGGGATACTTTCTGGTTTTAAATCAAAGTGCCCTCCGTCCACCTAGATGTTTAATCAACAGGGAGCTGCAAAATCTCCAAAAAAAACGTATACAGGTACTTTTTTCTATAGTTTAATGTCCCCAGTTACAGCAGGTGAGCCATTGTTACATCTGAAATACTTCAGAGCCCTTCAGAAAGTCCCAGCCAGGAGTCAGGAAAGCACACTTAATGCAGTGTTTTTGTCATGCAGGGCTTTAGGATCAGGGCAGGGCGCCTATTCTTGCATTATTGCAGTGAACTTGGACCTACTGAGTTTCTTCAAGGACGAGAACCGGTTGAGGTCGGCTTTGACGGCCGCCTCGTAGGAGGGCGGCAGGTGTGACAGGCTCTGGAAGGAGCGTGAGAAAGACAGGTCGTAGGGCTCCGTCTGCGAGGTCAGGATGCCACTTATCCGATTGTTTTCTGGAGACACATACATAGACATACAGACACAGAAGAGGGAAAAAGGGGGGAAAAAATGGGCAGGCTGACTTCTCCTACCCTGACACCCCAAAAAAAGGAGACCCCAGGCAACCATCACAGAAGACCACCTGCTAAAGTGAAGAAGAAAGAGTGAGCTGGCAGACAGGCTGGAGTTTCAGCTGTACAAATATTTGTTGGAGGCAGAGGTCCTTTAAAATAATCTCTGAAATAATCTCGTCAGTATAAAATAATAATTCCGACCAAGGAGAGCCACTGAGTACATGGAAGACCTGCTCCTCTTCTGGGAATTTGGGGGTTGTAGTGACCTAAGAAAAAATCTATTTTTGTACAAATACACATAAACTGACACATGAGTACATATAAAATATGTTTTTAATGGCTGGTTTTATGAACCAGATAGAGTTAGCAGCTTACATTTCATACCAACTCTCTGAGGTGTGAGTCTTCACTAACTCTAACCCTAGAAAATCAGAATATGTAGTTTTTAATTTGATTAAGTTGTTCTCCTAAGTCTTAGCAATCAGGGACCAAAGAAAATAATCATTCTAAGTGACATGAACTTTCTTTCTTAATAGTCTATTTTACCTTTCTCCAAAATATAAGGATAGGGCAGAGTTAGGGTTATCCCTTAGGAGGACTTTCACCTCAGAGGGTTAAAGAAAGAAACTTCTGAAAGAATGTACATGTGAAAGGGTTTGAGAATGACTGAGATAGATTTTGAGTACAATCACACTTTATGTTGCTGAAATAGAAAACCCAGTCCACTCGTACTGAAGTGGAGTGGGAGAGTTGCATGTCCTGTTGATATTTCAGTAAACTAGACTATTAAAGATAGTCATGGCTATAAAACATTTCTTATTTGATAACCCTTAACATTAAAGCCAATAGGTGTAGGTTGTGTACGTTCCCCTATGCCAAAGCTACTCTGAACCATCTAGACACAACACCCTAGGTCAGGGGTGTCCAACTCCAGTCCTCAAGAGCCACCGTCCTGTAGCTTTTAGACGCATCCTTGTTCCGACACAGTAGCTCTCAACGACTGGAGTTGGACACCCCTGCCGTAGGTCCTTTGGTATTAAGCACCAAGACATTAGGACCAGATCCTTTTAGTCATGCAAGTTGCAAGTCGGAGCGTCCAATCAATTAGACTTGTTTTTCCAGCACATCCCACACATGCTCAGTTAAATCCGATGAGAATCTGGAGGCTGAAGGACACCTTAATCTCTTTTTTACATTCCTTAAACTATTACTCAACATTTGTTGTATTCTGGAACCACTTATTATCCTGCTAGAAGATACTTTCTGCCTAAAAAAGCCTACTACCTTTTGACAGGTGCCATTATTACAAATAATGGAATTGAACTGACCTGTCAGTGATTTTAATGTTGTGACTTACTTACTTACTTACTTACTAAAGTTCTAAATCTTACCTGTCTTAATCATACCTCTTTCCTTTAAAGTTCAGCATAGTTTGCTAAAGAAAAAAGTTGAATATCTGCCTTTAAGAAACTGTTGCATATTTAAAACTCCAACTTGTTGGTGCCAGTGATGGGGGAGTATAGGCGGACACATCAGCCACTCAGTGAGTGTTTGGTGTGGGACTGACTTGACAGGCGATGCGGTGGTTTGACGGGAGGAAACGGTGGTCCAAACAAGGAAAAAATAGACAACATACCAAACAACAGATGTGTGCTGGAGAGTGACCCTGCTTGTGACAGTGCTGTGATGTGAACTGGGACAGGGCAGGGAGCAATGCCTGGCTGCCTGTTGTTGGTGTGATGTGAGATGATGCCAGGAAGACGAGGAAGGTGGGGGTGGGGGTGGGGGACTGGACCCAAGCCTTCTTTTCTTTTCACTCTACTCCTTCTCTTTATCTCTCTTTTTCACACATGCACACACACAAACATCCGCAGTCTGTCCCATTCCACTTCCCTCACTCTGTCAATCTTATCTGTCTTACCATGCTGCCACCCACTTTCCTTTGCTCCTTAATTCTTTCTTGTCCATTCAGTATTCCCTTCTCTCTCATTTTCTTTCCCACTCCTGCTCTATCTAGGTTTCCCCTGCAAGCTCTGAGTCTGTCACGCAGTGCAGAGCAGCGGGCATGGGTGTGACTCCACACTAGCCTCCAAAAGACAGATAAGAATAGTGTTTTTAGTAACTGCTGCAGGATGGAGAGATGGAAGAGAAAGAGGACAAGAGATGGAGATAAGAGAATCAAAAAGGAACAAGAGACTGAAATGCTCAGTTGTGCTCAGAAGTTTACGTACATTCATCGTAGACATGAATGTCAGTCATTTGGGTTTTTTAATGAATTCTTTGAACTGTTCTATTTCAGGGTGGAATGATTGTGCATGATTGTACATTCCTAATGACTTATTCTGGATTGTCTCTAATGCGCACAGCGTCAAAATTATCCATACAGCTTCAAATGTGTACATACAGTTCATTTAAATTAGCACCAAAGTCACTAAAGATGTAGATGGTAAATGGACTGGTTCTTATATAGCACTTGACACAGCTTGCCTTATTCACCCATTCAATCCAACATTCACACTCTGATGGATGCATCAGAGAGCAACTTGGGATCGTGGCTCAAGAGTTGGCAGTTTGTCTTGTAATCGGAAGGTTGCCGGTTCAAGCCCTGGCTCTGACAGTCTCGGTCATTGTGTCCTTGGGCAAGACACTTCACCCGTTGCCTACTGGTGGTCGTCAGAGGGCCCGGTGGCGCCAGTGTCCGGCAGCCTCACCTCTGTCAGTGCGCCCCAGGGCAGCTGTGGCTACAATGTAGCTTGCCATCACCAATGGGTGGATGACTGAATGTAGTGGTCCATAGGGACTAAGTAAAGCGCTATACAAATACAGGCCATTGATCTGGCATGCAGATGGGGATCGAAACACCAACCTTCCAATCAGTAGGTGACCTGATTTACACAATCATTCCACCCTGGGAAAAAAACTGTTTAAAGAAATAAAAGCTCATGACATCCATGCATATGTAAACTTATGACCACAACTGTAAGAAGTAACGAATAAAGTAGCAGGATGGCTGAGTGACTCCAGGGGGTCCTGGGAGCTGCAGGAAGGGAGTTTAACGTGAACAATTTGTGAGTGGGTTGTCTTCCACAGCTGCATTAGTAAGTGGGGAATCAACTCAGACTGTGGCATGCTGTTAGCTATCTCATTAGCAGACATACTTTATGTTTAAACACAGTAATATTTGATATTTTTCTTATTGCCATTAAAATCCAATGAAATAGCCAAAACCAACAACGAACTGGTCTCAATTTCTTACTTGTTTACTCAGAAGCATAACTCTAAAGCCCAAGCTTGGCACTGTGGCACTTCCACTGCAGAGTTTATGTCAGGCATAAACTTGTTGTTGTTTTTTCATTGTCTTACTATTTTCAGCTTCACTTTTTAAGTCAACATGGAGTAGTTAGTTCATTCTCATTCACACTTGTTGACGTGTTTTATTTTATTATTTGTTCTTAATCTGCACCTTTGAGGCTGTGAGCTGTTCCGATTTTAACTTCACAACGATCCTGGTGTGATATAGTTTTGAAAAACAGTAATTATCAGTTCTATCGGTCAAATCTATAACTATAACTATCTGTAACTTTCCAAAAGTTGATTCTGTTCATCTGGACGTAGCGTTTTGTGGGAGAAACGTTTCGTCACTCATCCAAGTGACTTCTTCAGTCTCAGCTGACTGCAGGTTTCCCCAATCTTATAAACAGAACATTTGCATAACGACTGAAACCAGCCCACTGAAGGAACAATGGGCTGGGAGGTCAGTTCCTTAATCTTAATTATGCAAATTCTCATGACCATTGATCAACAACCACTGACCAAAACCCACTGATCAAAGACCACTGATCAATGGCCATGAGTACCATTCACAGAGAGTTGGGGAATGGCTGCAATCACAGCATTGTAAGATGGCGAAAGATGTACCCTTAGGCCCCCTCCTCGATTCAGAGATGGTCTTTCCCTTTTCACGTAAATGGCCTCCTTCACTCCGCGCTCAAACCAGCGTTCCTCCCTGTCCAGGATGTGTACATCCTCATCATTGAAAGAGTGTCCACTGGCCTGTAGGT